>VDFB02124632.1:0-18969 GCA_007258455.2 Sequoia sempervirens | reverse complement strand
GGTGTAATCACCCCACTGCGGTAAAAATAGGGGCGTAATCGCCCCACTGCAACGTGTTCCTACAAAAATCTCAACAACAGCAAATGTGAAGTATAGGAACCCATTTGTGGGTCCCCCCGGGTGTGCCAGAAATGTGATCCTAAGAATTTTACCCTACTCTAATGTGCAAAATAACTTAAAAATTTGAGTGATAAAAGACTAACGACACTTCAAGATTAGCCTAAAGAGTGATAAAATAAGAAGGAAAGTAGATAAAACAAGATGCAAATAATTATACCTTCCTTGCTGTTGGAAACTCCTTGGTTGGCCCTTGATTTGGATGATTTTGTGTGCTCCTTAGATGACTTCTTGAGTGACTAAAATGCAAGATCAACTTATGCAAAATGATTACAATTGATGGCTAGATGATGGTAGATGCTTGAAAATACAAATTGGCAGCATGTAGTTGTAAAATGGCTAAGTGTTGTAAAATGCCCTTGAGGAGGGGGTATTTATAGAGAACTTGAATTCTCTAGAGAATTCAATGGGCCAAGATTGATCCAACAAGGTCAAGATGAAGGGCTATGGTGGGTTGAGAACCACAAGCCCTCACATCTTGACATGTGGAGGGTGAAGTGGCCAAGGGGATATGAGATGGAGGTGAGGTGTCAAAAAGGTACATGAGGTGGAGGAAGGACAAGTACCTTCCAAGCACCTTGGGGAGTGAGAAGATCTCCTCAAAAAGGAATTTGTTGTCCCCAAGTGAGGGTGAAAGGGACATTTGAGGAATTTTGGAATTCCTCAAAAATCTCCATGGGAAAAGGAGAGATGGTTGGAGAAATAAATGTGAATTAAAAATTCACATTCTTAGGAGAGTCTAAAGGATAAGAGAGGGTCTCCAAAAAGGTGGGAATTGGTCACATGTGAATGAGGTGACATGTCAAATATTCTAGAAGCCTTGGAAAGACAAAATGTGAATTAAAAATTCACATGGGGAGGAGAGAGACATGGGATGAATAAATGAGAATTAAAAATTCTCATGGGAAGGAGGGTCAATGTCCAAAAAGGAAAAAATGGAAGAATTGACCAAAAAGTGGTGCTAAAAATGGCTAATGACTTTGATTAAAGTTGTGCAAACACTTGATTATGATAATTAATGGAAGATTAAAGACAAGTGGCAAATGTAGGAGGATGTGACATTAATCCTTGATTAAGAGGATGCACACCCTAAATATGAATTAATTAAATTAATTCATATTAGAGATGGATTATGGAGGATGTGACAAGGAGTGAGAAAAGAAGAATTTTAAATTGATTTTAATTCAATAGATTAGGATGACTAAATTAAATAAATTGGTGTATTTATTTAATTTAGAGAAGATAAAAGCACCAAATAAAGTATTCAATTATTAAATTAAACACTTTAAAAGTCTTATGTGGGAAGCGCAATATTAATTAAATAAATTAATATTGACAGAATTGATGAATAAAGGAGAAAATTTGATCATATGGGAGTGATCAATTTTGGGTGTCTACAATAGGTACACAAGTGTTGTTGGAATGATGCTAAAATTCTTCCAAGTTTATTACTAGTGAAATACTCATGTATAAAGACTTGCATTGCAAGTGTTTCCTAATCTCTTTTAGATTTGATAATACATTGTGTAAGTTTTGGAGTGCGGATATTTTCTCTTGAAAGGGTTTTTCCCATGTAAATCACTATGTTATGGTATAAGTATTCATCTATTTATGAATGTATTTCTCTACTTTTTATGATAATTTTGGGTTAGATTCATTTTTTCATGTACATCACTCCCTTCAAGATTAGTGTATGAGGTTTTTTACACAACTTTCTTCCTTAAACAATAGAACCAAGGCTTTGATACTATATGTTAAATCAAAGTAAACTACTACAACCATTAATTCTCCAAAGAGCAGAAAATTTGATTTTTAACTACGCAACATTGGATTACCCATTAATATGGGAAATATTAAATCAGCAAAGAGAAATTAGCAAACCAAGATGATTCATCACTTGACACTAGATGTACATGGAGAAACCCTTATGGAAAAATTGCATCATTAAAGAGAGCCTCAAGTATGTATCTTCAAACACAAGATACAAATGTAACACACTATCTCCCTTTAATTTGGTAGCATTTTGATAGCACTTGTGAACCTATAAAATAACCATACATACCATTATCCTAAGGCTCCAATATATAGAATAATAAAAAATAAGAAAAAATGGTCCAAAAACAAGGTGTAAATACCATGGCCCCAAAAGTAGACACCCATCACCTCAAAGAAAAATCTAATGCCCCACTCCACTTGGTCAACCTCTCAAAATAGAATATAACTCCTCTCCCTCCACTTACAATCATAAATCTTGTTATAACAATCAAATTCCTTTATTAATCCCAATTTCCCAATTCTAGGCACTCCACATGCACAAATTAATGCCTTGTCATAGCCCATGATGAGAAAGATGGTCCATAAATCCCATTTCAATTCTTTTATAGCTCTCATTGTTAATGCCATTACAAACACATATAGGAGAATACCATATTAATAAATAATTATCCTCATACATATAGGGATGTCCACTTTCACCTTCACCATTATCTTGGAGTACATACATTATTTATTGTCTACAATTATAATACTTTGGGATTAAAAGGTGAATGGTGCCTATAATCCTAACAAAAACCATTATCTTGGAGTACATACATTATTTACTGTCTACAATTATAATACTTTGGGATTAAAAGGTGAATGGTGCCTATAATCCTAACAAAAACATAATTATTTGTATATATTTTCTAATGACTAACATAGGCTCACCATGTTGCAAAAAAATTCTCAAAAATTACATTGAAAATGAGTATATTTGTTAGTCTAAGAGATGACAATGCAAGCATTATTAAACACTTTTTCTTAGGGAATTTGAGGTGAAAAAATAGTATTCTATGTGTTTCATAATTAAATAAAGTAGGTGTGGTTTTTAGCTTGATTCAATATTTTCTAAGTTTTCAACCCATTCACCAAAGGGTGGTTATTGAATCTTAACCCTAGAAATCTCAATTTTTAGGAGAAGCTAATGGTAAGGTTTTTCACCCTTGGTTAATGTCACTAAGTATGAAAATGAGTTTACAAAAAAAAGTAAGGATCCAATAATGATTACGGCACTAGGTTTAGTGGACAGGCTCTCGGTAAATTATTTAATTAAATTATTTAAAAAGATGGCCAAGTTGAGGATAAGGGATCATGAAGGAGGAGACATCTTGGAAAATAAAAAATAATAAAATAATAAAGTAAAAGTGGATTGACACACAAAGGGGCTAGGAGACACAAACACACTACAACATAACTAGGGGAGTCAAAAAAAGAGTCACAAGGGGATTAAAACACACATGCAACAAGTTGACTAAAGTGAGTGCAAAGCATGCAAAAGTATTTTGTAAAGTATGCATTTTTAATTTTACAAGCAATAACATTCCACATAAACATGGCATTAGGTGTACTACCAATAATGTTACTACTTTTATGGATTCTAATGACATTCCTTTAAAGACCAAGATGTCATAGAAGTTCATAAAGCTTAATGATCCCCTCCATGTGATATTGCAACATTTATTAAGGGCTCACATGATATATCTTCCTCCCATTTTCCCTATTGATGCATCTAATTATGTTCCAAAAGGTTGTGATGCCAAAGCATTTTGTGATTATCATAGAGTCAATGACTGTGATATAGAAAATGTGTGAGCTTAAGGAATTATATTTAAGACCTAATTGATAAAATAATTATTCGTGTGGAAGGAATTAATGATGGGGACAATCATTATGTTTCTTTTCCAACTAAAACTTGCAAATTTATATTAATACATTCCACACCATACCAAATCAAAAAAAGTGAATACCATTAAGGAAAATACATGTGTTGAAAAAGAACAAGTTGAAACATCTTCACTTGAACTTGAAAATTTAATAGGATACATAGATGAACAACCTAAACAAACAATTCCATCTATTCCACACATAACATTTTCTCATGATGAAATTGCAAATAGTGGGTATCGCATGCCACTATACACCAAAGGAGACATTGCATTAATCTCATAAAGGGAGTTCAAGTGGATCCAATATGTTAATTTGACATTATACAAATTAAATCCTTTCTAACCATCATTTATAGCAAGATCAATATGCATTCTCCAATTTTACATACAAATGTTCATATTGTATTATGCAATATACACTCGGATGTATTATTTAAAGAATAAGGTTGGTCCAAGAGAGTTGATTGTGTTTTATCATATCATCCCTACATTGAATCAATTTAGCATTCTTCTTGGATGTCCCAAGTTGAACAAGCTCAAGTCATACTATCCATATTACAATAATGTTTCAAGTTTGTAAATAATGATGAGGTTGTTATTATACTATGTCATGAATATCAACCTCTTTCCTAATTGGGTAAATTTACTATTGATATTTTTTTATTAAACCCAAAGTACATCCATATGTGCAACACAATACATATTTTGTTTTATACAAATGTTTCAAAGAACAAGAAGCAATGATTAGCAAATCAAAACCTACATTAGAAAAATGCCTATTGGTATCAACTATCATACAAGGGTGTATGGTTGTAGCAAGGTCATACAAATTATTTGGGCCTCCTCCTTACCTAAATTGAATACATTTGAAGTGAGGAATCAAACTAAGCATGTGAATAAGAAAAAAAAAATGTAACAAGCAAGTTGGAAAGAAGAACAAATGTATATAACCAAGCATGTTGCAAAGAAGAACAAAAAAAAATTATCAAGCATGTTGAAAATAAAGAAGAGTGTTATGTAGGAAAGAAAAAATAAAAAGATGAGCAACCATCATAAACACATATTGTTATAATACAAGATCAATTAAATAAGGAAATACCAAAGTTAAAAAACAAAAACAAGTTTGGGTACCTAAACTTAAATATGATATTATTTCTTACTCAAAACTTTATAAATAGGCCCAAGTTTGGTAATCTGAGTTCATCTCAATACCATATGATTACTTGTGGATTTATTGTGTTGATGATTGTGATTAAGATGAGCTTCTAGTGGACTAAGGTTATCATGATCTTATTGCTTTAATTTTATCTCCATTTCTTTACATTTCATGTTCTTTGTTTTTCTTTTTATTGCATTTTATGATGTTTTCCCATACTCTTGGCTAAGATAACATGAAGACACCTTTGACGACGCATGCTAAAACAAGTGGTTGTGAACATTTTCTTCTAGGTTCATGTAATTTTTCATTTCACTTTCCATTTTTCTCTTTTATATTTTTCCTATGGATTTGAGATGATGGTGTAGACACAAAAAAATGGCTTAGGTCTATGACTACATTTGGGGCAATTTGTACCCAATTTATCCATCTATTTTCATGTCTTATATTTTTCAAAAACTATGGCCAACACATTGTTAAATGTGGTCATATACACTCTTCTCTACTTAAATTGTATGCATCCAATTTGAAAGGAAGGTAAAGTAAGAGGTGGTTGAGATGATGGCATATTACATCATATTATGCTTTCACTAGTTATTCCATGCATTATTGAGAGAACCACATTGATTCCAACTGCTCAATAACCTTATGTGTGGCGCTATCATTTTCAAACTTTGCTTAACTTCATGTTGTGTATATTAAGAGGGTCAAAATGCTTCTGCTTACTCTACAATCCTATACAAGTGTTAGTATCTCTTTTTTACTCAAGTTGTATAGATTGAGGTGACACTAGTTCGAACACCTTTGATAATGGTACATATTTGAACATGTTTTAATTGCATAATAGGCAAAAGGCATGTATAGACATCTTTGCCATATATTTGAACAATGAAAAGAAAAAGAGTTAGCTACTAGTGTACAATTTTGTTCATCTTTAATAATGATAAAAGATTGATGTGACTGCATTTGAGCCTTTAAAGATATAACCTTGTCTTTTTGTGTAAAGCTTCCAATATTTGCACTCACTCAAGTATTAATTCATTAACTTTGTTGCAGCAATCTCATTGTTAAAGTAGTTACTCTCATAAATCACTTTGTACACTCAAATAGATCATATTCCCTTGTAGATAGAGTTTTTTATTTTGTATACAAAGTGACTACAAGCACTTCATTTTGTAGGTTTTTTGGTATTTAGTTATGACTAGAAGGCTACTTGTCTCTAAGTACTCAATTCATTTACTAATCCTTGCAAATGACATGGGCTTTGTCTAATCTTCATTTACTTCCTTAACCACCTCCTATGTAAATGTCATGACACTCAATTAGATTCGCATATGCATTTCTTGATTATATCACAACAATGCCCCTTCACAATACTACAAAGACTTTTACCAATCAAGCAATCAATGCTCTCACCCTCTCAATCTACTATGCATTATAATTGTTTAACAAATTTCACGTACTATCTTATTTTATTTTATTGGTTTCACATGATGTGGATCCACCATATCCATGCCATTAGACCATACTTGGCAATTTTTGATTGGTTTCACATGATGTGGATCCACGACAATATTTAATTGGTTTCACATGATGTGGATCGACATGAGTGCCTATGTGTTCACCATTTGATGTTCACCATTTGATCGATGAATTAAAGACACATCAAATTGTGTAATTTTAAAGTTATTTGCTTACTTTACAAACATGTTATCTATCATGTTCAGTGTCATCAAGATTTAATACTCCACATAATCAAAGTAAGTTCCAAGCCCAAGGATAAAACGAAAAAGGTTCAAATTATATATCGTTGCCTCACCTTTTTACCAAGATGAACATGTCATTGGAGATCAATGGTTCCCAATTTTTTAAAAGCTAATGTGATGGTGCACATTCTAAAATATGTGGGCAGCACATTCTAAAATATGTGGGCCCTTGACACATGCTACCACCAATGGTAGGGACTTGTTCATACACTTCCATTTGCTGTAACACAATCTATCATAAACTGCCACTTGTCTTGCTTCCATTAAAAGCCCCCAACTCAAATATCCACTATGTTGATGGCATATACTCCTAAATATAACCACATACATCAATCCATCAATAAAATATGCTAGTGATTGATCACCACATAAACACAAAAAAGTCACTAAGTGATAAGGCCCCATGCTACAAAAAAGGGGTACTTAAATCTGATATCCACTTACAAAAAGAGGTCGATGAATACATCCATACAAATCAAATCAATCATATCTATCAACATTACCAAGAACTAAGCACTTCTTAACGGTTCTTAATTTGTTATCTATTTGACATCATATATTTTAATTTAATTATATTTGAGTGAACACTAAAATTTTGAAATAATGACAGCTCATAAAACATTAAAAAAATTGAAGTATTTGGTATTTATATTTTATTAAAAATTAAAGATTATTTGGATATAATTTAATTGCAAGTAAAATGTTGATCAATAAAGTCAAAGCTCTACTTTTTTATAGTATATTTGGAAAGACCATAATATTTTATTGAGATAAAAACAATTGTATTTTTTTAAATAAATTTTATATTGTTTTTTTCTTTAGAAAAAATCAATGACCCACTCTTAATTTTTTTAATATTATTTACAGAAATAAAAGTAGCAGGAATATTAAGTTAAAATTTCAATAATTTTGTAAATTAACAGCAAAATGATGCTACTTGCATCGCAGGTCCAAAACATATTTGCCTTCTTTAAGTTTAAGTGTGCTAAAAATCTATACTAAAGCTTTAAACTTTCACGCATTTATCTAAAAATTCATATTAGAATTTTTTTAATAGATAAATCTTTATCTAATTCTTTAATTAACTTAAAATATGAGGTACAATATTCAAAAAATACAAGTGCAGAAAGGCAATACGCTCAAAGTCTATTTGAGATGATGGTTGTAGAAAGACACCTTCTAAGTCTATTCTAAATGTTGGTGGTGGAAAGGCACACCCTTAAAGTCTATTTGCAACATTGGTGGTAGAAAGGCACAACCCTCAAAGTCTATTTGTGATGTTGGTGATAGAAAGGCACACCCTCAAAGCCTGTTTGTGATGTTAGTGATAGAAAAGCACACCCTCAAAGTCTCTTCGCAATGTTGATGGTGGAAAGCCATACCCTCAAAGTCTGTTCGCAATGTTGATGGAGAAAGCCACAAAGTCTGTTCACAATGTTGATGGAGAAAGCCACGCCCTCGGTCTATTTGCAATGTTGGTGGTAGAAAGCCACACCCTTTTCTACCCTCAAAGTCTATTCGCAATGTTGGTGGTAGAAAACCACTCCTTCAAACTATAATTTGCGATGTTGGTGGTAGAAAGGCACTCCCTCAAAGTCTATTTGTGATGTTGGTGCTAGAAATGCACACCCTCAAACTCTGTTTGCAATGTTGGTGATAGAAAAGCACACCCTTCAAATTCTATTTGCAATGTTGATAGTAGAAAGGCACACCCTCAAAGTCTGTTTGTGATGGTGATAATAGAAAAGCACACCCTCAAAGTCTTGGTGGTAGAAAGGCACACCCTCAAAGTATATTCATGATGTTGGTGATAGAAAGGCACACCCTCAAAATCTATTCATGATGTTGGTGGTAGAAAGGCTTACCCTCAAATAGCCCAATCTTATGAGGCAAGCATCTGGGTATGGATGACCTTGACCTAATGGTGAAGCCCCCCCTATTGGTCTATCTTAACATTTATACAACTACATGAGTACATGAGTTGTAGCCTCGCCATTAAGAGCAGACAGCAATGTTAAAGAGGTCATTTTAACAGGTATACACCTGGAAACAAGTTATCTAATAAAATTGAAGTTGCCTCAGCCTAACCGGATTTAAGAAAAAAATATGATCAGGCAAGGCTGGTGAAGATTCTTTGGCCCTTATACACAAATGCCAAGGTTCCATTATTTGGAGAGCATTATAACTCCAACTTGCAATGAACCTGAAGAGCATACATATTAAAGGACACCTTTTTAAAATACTCATTACAAAAAGATCAAAAGTTTTATGGTCTGCATCGCACCCAACCCTCTTCCAAGAACATGTTAATGAAGCTTTATCTACTTCACGGAACAAACTAAATAACCATACTTACTGTACTATGTAATGCCAAACCATATAGAATTTAAAAATTGAAGGTATAAAATAGAGAATAAGATTCACCACTCAGACATCTTTATGCAGCTTTTTAAGCACTTACTATTCCCTTTTTCTTTTGTGCACGTAAAGCTGTGTCATTGTCAACCTCTTTATTATTAAACTTCAGTACTTACCGTGGCCTTTTTCTTTTTTCTCATGCAAAGCCTGGAAAAAGAGGGTTAGGTGAAAAATGACAACAAAATGAGCAAGTTGTGACAAAGTTATAATAACTCTCTGTATTCATGAGCAAGGCTATGAAGCTTCATTCTAATCTACAAATTTGTGGACATATCAGAAGGTTCTTGTGGTTTGCTGCAGAGTTGCCTGATTCTTTCCCTCCCCTATCTGGGTACACATAAGTCGTAACTACATTTCGCATGCCGATACAGTTACAATGCTTCCACAGACAGCATGGATACCGTATCCCTATCCATATTTGGGCCATATCTCATACGTCTGGATATGGCACCAGACTGTCTGTCGCTGTATCCAGTTTACAGGTTATAAAAACATTCAAGATCAAAAAAAAATATTTTTGAAGTTATGTTCTACACCCTTAATATATATAAATAATTGAATATAGGTACATTTTTACAACTGCCAACTAACTGTATATGTATCAGGGATCTTAAAAATTAACCATATACATATCCATTTTCATGCAATGCTGGTTTGCTGCTGATGCCAAATTAGGCTGTCAATGCTCCATTCTGAAAAACCATTTAAAGTCTATTGATCTAAACAGGTTCTGCTGCCTGTTGACAAAACTTGTGCATTTTTATTGTCTGCACATATCCTCTCTGTACATGAAGATGGCAGTATATAGTATTGCATTTTTAAACAGAACCATCATAATATCAACAATGAAGTAGCTATGCAGCAAGAACACCATACCAAAATAACTTATGCCCTGCTTTTTGCAGTTGGCTCAAATGATGTCTGCATATAATTTGAGTGCGGTGTCATCCTTAGCTACCAAAATTATTTCTAGTAATCAACGGGAAATACTAGAGAAGATAGCACCTCAAGCCATGAGAAAAGAATGCAGCATGAAAACCAAGTTGATTCAAAACTTAAGTGAACCTTATTCTTTCTGACATGAAATGATAAATCTATGTCTGAAGTCGGATCAATTGACAATAAATCCCAACAAACAAGAAGGATAGCCCCATGCACAAAGTTGACGAATACTTGATATTTGAATTGAAGAATGAACTACTACAAACATAATGTCATAAACAATAAATTTTTAAGCACTTGAACCTTAACAGAAAACTAAAAACTTGGAAGTGCTTCATTCACAAGAAACTTAAAAGAAAATTCAGCTTCTGTCATTTGAATTTCCAGTAAATGTTAGATCAGTTTAATGCAGTTAGTTTATGTTCTGGTTTTCAATGGCAATTTTTGTCAGAACAGTTGTTAAAGAACAGTTGTTATTTAAGTCATGATAATAGGGCTTCTAGTATCATTCGGCATCCTGTATTTCCACCAGCGCATTGATGAGGCTTGGTTCAGGCACTTCTTTTTGTGTTTGACCTTAATGTTATAATATTGGAATTGTCCATAACCAATACAGGTAAAAAGCAGTGAATAATATATCAGAGTCCCACTTTGGCACTCTTAAAGACTGTTCACTTCATGGTGAATTATCAGAAGTTGTCCTTGAAAAGTTAATCCAATTTTTATTTAATGTAGTAATCAATTTCATCAAAGCTAAGCTGCAAGATAAAAAAACTCAAGCCAAAACCATATTTAATGCCCATTCACCATTTCATTGAAAGCAATAAATGAAAATCTGCTATTCCCTCTAAACATTAAGGTGCTGAAACAACTCATCTAGTGATATTCAATTGATTTAATAGCTTCCAGCCCAACAAATATTTCTGAATAGTCATCACATAGTTCAAGTGAAAGAAAAATGTATCTTTTACATTAAAGAATTTAATAGTTGAATTTCCATCATTGGACACAAATACTGAAAGAATGAAATCTGATTTTTGCAATCCACAATATCTAAATTGTAAATTAACCTGCTAACTAAAAAATACCAAAGAGAATGCGGAACATCCATCATCATGTATCACATATACACCTGAAGCTGACTCTTATGCTTGAGATGCTGGTGTCTACAGTCGTGCAGACTGGAACATCAATTATGAAAAATCATGTAATAACATCTCTTCTTGAATTGGCTTATTCACATTCTCAAAAGCTTATTTCCAATAAATGTGACTTGCTCTGATTTAATACCTTGATCATGGAATACAAATGAAGGTCCCTCTTCCTGCAGGACTATTAGACTAGAATTGTACTCATACTCACGGAAAAGAGGTCTCTTGCTGCTCAAGTCACAGGAAAGAGATTTCAGCAATTGAAATCTTGAAAGAAAGCTATGCCCATTCAAGGAACCAGAAAGGATACCTTAATACCTGAAAAAATAGTATGTGCACTGAGAGAAATGGAAGTTCTCAAAATAATCAGTAGGCTGATGGGGGAGGAGGAGACTTGTAAGAGAAGCCAAGAGTTGGTGGCAGTGCCACAGGTGGTGAAACATATCCCTGAGATGGTGGTGGCATTTCTTCGGCAATCGTCGTCGTCGGCACGTCAATCTTTCGTCGAAAAATCAGAAAATCGTCGAAATCCGCACTCAAAAATCGGAAATCTCGAGAATCAAAATAAATCGTCGAAAGGGTCCTCGTCCTCGAAGAAAAATCGTCAAAGATTCATCAAAAATCATCCGAAATCGTCATCATCATCAAAATCTCGTCATCGAAAAATCATCAAATCATCATCATCGAAATCGTCGTCGGCATTCCGGCGTCGGCAAATCGGCGTCGATAAAATCGTCGAAATCATCGACATCTCATCTCGAAAGTCTGAATCATCCGTCGTCCGAGAAGATCGTCGAGGGAAGAAGATAAGTCGGTGGTGAATGCGCAAAATATCGCTCGTGTCGAGGAAGAATCGAAGGAAAAGGAAAGAATCGTCCGGGAAGTCGAAAGAGTAATCGAAAGTGAAGAAGAAGGAAAGGATCAGAAACGAATAAAATGGCGAGTAAAGGAAGATCGAAACAGTATAAGTAAAGGTAAAGGAAGAACAATCGAAGAAGATGTCCGGGAAATTAAGTCGAGAAACAGAATCCGACAAAGATAAGGTAAAATGTCGTGAAGTAGTGGCATCCTTCCGTTCGGATACTCGAGTAATGCTTATTATGGAACAATCGAAAACCAAAATTGATGGTGACTCCTTTCGATGGAAGGGCCAAACAATTGGGTGCCTCTCCAGTGAAGAAATTGTAGGAATATGTGAAGTTATCCAAATTTGGCAATGCACAAATGCTCTCCGGGATCTTCCCAGATAGCTTATTGTGAGCAACATCCAATTGTTCCAAGCTGACCATATCACCAATGCTATCTGGCAGAGACCCAACTAGCTTATTGAAGCTCACATCCAAGACAGTCAAATTTTTCAGCTCCCCAATATCAGATGGCAAGCAAGCTGACAAATTATTATTCAACAATATGATCTCATTGAGAGTAGCCGCCATTTTAGTAAGACTAGGAGGCAGGCATCCTTTGAGATTATTGTTGGCAAAAACAATAACAGAAACAGGCGAATTTCCAAGGTTAGGAGGGATATCAAAATGGAACCTGTTGCTATTGACGAAGATGGCATCCAGATCCTTCTCGAACAGCTCCTTCGGCAGGGTCCCTTCAAACTCATTGAACCTTATGTCCAAATACTTCAATTTGGGCATGGAGAGCACCACAGTTGGAAACGGCCCGGCAAACCTGTTATTACTAATGTCAAACTCATACAACAAAGTCATATTCTTGAAGCTCTTCGGCACAATCCCACAGAACCTATTGGTATTGATATGAAACAATGCCAGATCTGTGAGCAGCCCAAGCTCCTCTGGCAGATACCCTGCAATGTCTGCATGGTTCAGATCAATACCTGCCACAACCTGAATGTGAGGATCATCCGGTGCAGCGTAACAAAACACACCAGTGTAGTTATGACACACATCAGCACCAACCCAACTCCCTGTTATGTTCATTGGGTCCGAAAAGATAGCATGCTTCCATGCCTGGAGGGCAATGTAGGCATCCCTCAGCCTTGGATTAGGGAAGCTCAAGCTAGGATCAACAGTCACTTTTTCACCTCTGTCTCCAAACTCATTCTTGTAGTACAACAGCTGCCTGTGAGTGATAATCCTCGCTTCATCATCCGACAACCTCCTCCTAGACTCAACAAAACCAGATTGTGCCGAAACAACAAGACCCAAAAGAATCAAAACAACAAAACTCACTTCCTGCATTGCAGGACGACTGAAACTGCTCCTCATGTTAATCCACATTGGCACATTCTGCAGAGGCAGAGAACCTTGAAAACCAAGTAGGTATCTCAGAAAAGAAGCTCAAAACTCAGGTGGGTCTAAGCAATTGCTTGGGCCCAAAACTTATAGGCAATGAGGGGGAAGCCTTCGAAGGGCCAATGTAAACACACCCTCCTGCGCTTATGGTCTTGGGAACCGATTTCTTCCCTTCAGTTATGCTACAATGCCTTTTATGCCTTCTCTATATGTAATGTAATCTGTGTCACTAGTTGTGAACGGTTACTCATTCTTTGACAAACCCATTCCTTTCCAAGATTGAATTTTTTTCTTTCCACACTGTTGCGTGCGCTATCGTCCCACACACCACATCGGTACAGCTAAAACCCAGCTCAAACCCCACTTTTATCCCCGCACAACTGCCCTCCATTTCCCAAACCGCCTTCTCCGAAACCATTCCCTTTTGGATTCTTCTTAGAAAACGTCTTCGCCTACTCCGCTGCCACCTCTCCTTAACGCGGCTAGCTGGCCCCCCTCCTTCCCCACTATTCCCCACTATTCCCCAAGGACCCGCTCCAAAACCCACCTTCCATCAGACAGCTGTTTTCTCGGAAAACCACTCATAAACCACTACCCCTAACTAGGCTTACTTAATCAACGGCCACTTCTCTAACCGCGGTTATCGCCGTCGGCCGAATGAATAATCCATGCTTCCATCTTATGTCCATGCATATGCATCCATGACCAACATGGTATGCATCGTCTGTGTGGGACCCACCGCTGACGGAACGGCGACGCGGTCCAGCGCCGATTAACGCGCCTGCCTGCTTCCCGTGACTTTTCCGCCGGCCAACACATGGCCAATAATTCCCGGCAAACAAAAAAAAAATTAATATTTTTTTTATTTTTTTTCAAAAGGGTGTGGGAGGGTAAGGCAAAAGGCAACAAGATAAAATTAAAATTAAAAAAATCAATGATGAGGAATACTATGATTTGTTTTTTTGTGTGGTCAATTTGATTGCTAGGAATTTGTAGTCCACAATACATTTCACACAGGAATTGATGCTTATGCATAACTTTGAGGAATATATATAATGAATATGTGTGTGTAGATATATAATGAGTATATGTATAAACAATAATTTGAATGGTATATTTGTTAGTTTGGAAGGATTTGTGTTGGCTCCAATGAGAACCCAAAAAAAATTGTTTGTTTTTAGTGGGTTTTTTTAATAAAGGTATTGAGTGGCCTATTATTGTACATTTGGGAGGATGGAGATAATATCAAATGTTATGGGAAGTAGTTTTTAATTTTTGTAATTAAATACAAGTTGTTTATCAAGAGGTGGTGTTTAATTGAAGGAAAGTCTTATCAATTAAGAAAAGAATAGAGTACAACATAACTAGTAAGATATATATTTTTTTAAATATATTATAAATTTAGTGATGTTTAAATTGGTACAATAATTATTTTAAATTCTATATTTCATAAAATATAATGAATAAGTTATATGTAGGTAATATGAAGTAAAAGCATATAGTAAAGTTTATATTAGATATTCAAAGTATCTATTTTTGCCAAGTAAATCTAAAATTATTGACATTCATTTTCAGTAATATGATCTTCATCTTTAGCGTTGGAAAATTTGGTGAGTTCCATCTTAAAAGCGCAATTAGAAAACTAGTCCTCAAAATCATATGTAGAAGGAATGTCCAACACAACTTTGAAAAAGGCTATAATTCATATGATGTGTCTATAATTGATACAATTTAGAAGGAATAACATCATCCAAGTTTTTCAACTCCTCAAAAAAAAATTATTTTGGGTGATATCATAAGCAATAAAGAAAAACCCAATGAAACAAAGATCAAACCTTTAAACCCTATGTCCCCCCATAGGCCAAAGAGAGTAGCATGCATCTTCCCTTATCTTCACTTATAATACAATGGACCAAAACTCAAAATACACACAAGTTGCATTGGCAATTACAATGGCATCCATGCAAGGAAGCCATGATGCAAAATAAACTTCTTACACTAAACTTTAATGGAAGGTATGTGCAGAAATAAAAGATTTTCTAGTTACAAAAAAAATGCACAAAGAGATTAAAACATAACAAGATGATTTACATGTGGAAAACCCTTTTGGGAGAAAGATCTCACACTCCAAAGCAAATTTAGTTGTATTATTCAATAATTATGAGATTACGATATAAATCTTAGGTTGTATCTTTATAGGAGTATCACCAACAATTAGATTCCAAAATAATTTTAATAGCATAATAGTACCTACAAATCAATTACATAACTCATACTTGGCTTTAATCCAAGCACCCAATATGAAGAAAAATCCAATACAAGAAACTATAAGTGATAAACCACAAACCATAGGTCAAAACCATGACCCAAATATGGCACCCAAATCTATCTGGATCCAAATTCCACACTATCACCTTATTTGTGCATTACTTTCCTAGTTCCATGTTGTCATATGAAAAAGTCAAAAAAAAAAAAAAACTTTCCCATATAGAATATGTATAAATTACACATTGGAGGACACTAATAGTAAATAAAAAATATCAAAACAATGTCAAGAAGAATATAATAGTAATAAGCTAACTTAATGTTATGTAAATCAAATGAAATAATGGCATAATAAAGTAAATAAAGAGAGATGCAAATCTTCGTGTGTTTGAAGAGTTACAAGTACTTGTGTTGGGATAGAGAAAATGGTTATGAAGGCCAAGGAGCCAACCAAAGTGGTTAGACCCCTAATTTGGTACCATAACCTCCATAGGCATTCAATATAATGAGGTAAAATAAGAGGTTGTGTGTGTGCTCAAGCTTATGTGCATCTAAACTTAAGAACATTGATATAAAAAAAATCTATAAGTATTGAAATCCTAGTTCTACAATGATGTATGGAAGAAAAAGGGGGGTAACAAATCCAAAGTGTCAAATAAAATAATGAAGTGCAAAATGATAAAGAAGAGAGGAAGATAAAATACAATAATATTATCCTTAAAATGAGGATAGACCTTCACAACAACAATGAAGGATGCACGCTACATTTATTAGTATCAAGTATGTGTTGGACAAGGGTGATTCCCTCAGTATTGTTAACTGCTCACTTGGCACTTAGACGCCAAGTTGGACAATTGATCAACTAATGGAGGATTCTAAAATGATGTTAAGATCTTTTGAAGAATCTTGTGTCACGCATATCTATAGGGAGGGAAACTCCCTAGTGGATTTGTTTGCAAAGGAGGCTGTCAGACTTCATGATTTCAAGGCATGTAAGGAGTACTCCCTCCTTGAAGATTCCAAGATTTTACTATGAAATGATGGTTACGGTCAGTTACAAGATGTGGAATTTGAAGATGGAAGATATACTTGGAGAAAAGGATCATTGGTTATTTATGGGTAAGTGTAAGAAGTTGGGTCCACAAAATGTTCTCAAAAAGTGGAAGTGTTTTTCCTGATTTTAGAATTTGTCACAATTGGACTACAAATTTGAAGTACTTACACACTGAATCTTAAAAAAAAATCAATAATATGAAATTTAGTATTTTGAGTCTAGTTTTCAAATATGTGATTTATTCTAATACTAAGAATATAATACAAATTAATTTTTAATAGGCATATATAAAAAACACTTTTTAAATGTCATTTTTTAGGACCATACCATGCATGTGTACAAACACCATAATTTGACCTAAATAAATGTTATTTTCTATTTTTTTGGGAAAATATGTGTAATAACTGAAGATTGATGAGGATATTTTTTTATAATTTTTTTCTAAGCATTTTTTTCTTAATGTTTTATTGGCCCTAATTGTTGTTTTTGAAAACCCTCATGTATAGACACCATAATTTGACTTGAACTAATCTTTTCTTTTCTTTTTATTGTGTAAAGAATTATTTTTAAATTGATTTCATATAATTTTTTATAGAAAAAAACAAATTAACAATTATTAAAAATATGAAAACTTGACATATCAAGTTTATGGACAAGTTTCCATCTAACTTCTTCTAAATCTCAATCAATTATCCATCCACCTTTACTCTTCTAATCCAAGTAATAATCCAAATCCCATTCCAAATATAATCAACCTTGATCCTCTAAATCTTATATCAACCTTATTCTAATCCACTTCTCAAATAACCCCTATCCTTCATCTATTCTAGCCATCTTATCCCAAATTTGAGATTAATCCAATCCAAATTTTGAGATTTAAAAAAAATAATTCCCCATCCAATCCAAATCATCCTCATCCAATATTTTATAATCCACTTTCATCCATCCTGATCCAATCTAACATCATGTATACATCCCCTACTCCAATAAGCCCTAAAATAATAATAAAGGGTAAACATAATCACATTGATGATGAGAAGGAGGTTATCCTTGTTGACTATAATCCCTATGATGATAATGCGAGTTTTTTTTATTAAGTAAACATGTCCCCATCCACCAACCTTCAAATGTAAGCATCCATGACTGGCACTCCCAACCCCCATGACATCTTCAATTACTTTCTCACCTCCTACTTCAATAATGATAAAAATTCCATGGTTAGATACCTTCTTAGTAATGGCACCAAGCTTCCATCTTCCTCATCTCCATAAAATTCCAATTTCTCTCTTTTTTCTCATCCTTCCCCTTCCTTTGACAAGGGAAACCAACCCTCTATCTAAATTTTCCTTCCAACCCCATCCATATCCCAAATCCCATCTCCAACTCCTTTTCAATATCCTCATCCTTATGCTCAATCCACAAATCCATTGAAACCTCCACATCTTATTCTACTTGCTTATCTCCTACATCCTTACCCCATTTCTACAAATCCACTTCACCCAAATCTTATAAATCCACTTCATCTCATGTCTCTCATGATTTCCTCCAAGGACCTCTAGTAAAGGATCCTAAATCCCCACACATAACAAAGATGTGCAATATTTCCATTGCAAGCACCTACCTCCATCCCCTTACCCCCATCTCCCATTTTTACCAAATTCATATAATATCTCAAATACATAAAATCTTCCATTAATAAACATTCAAAATCATTTTCTCATCCATGTACACCACTCCTAGAATCCATCCATGCACTCCTTGATAGCCATGTAAAACATCTATCCTCCCTCATTTCCTCTAAACATATCCAACTATGCCAATCCAAAGCATGATACCATAAATTCCCCTCAAAACATCCCCTCCACTCCATCTCATAATCCCCTTCCATATCAAGATCAAGTCAATCCTTCCAATCCAATCCATGCTCCCCTTCCATCTCATGACCAAAGTATCCCCTCCTCTCCATATCATGATCCCCTTCCATCCCAATATCCATGCATCTTTCCTAATCATTCTCAAGATCCCATCACCCCCATCCAACACACTCATGAAACCCACACTAGCAACTTGGTTCCTCCACCTTCATCTAATATGGTTTCCTCTAATAACCTATAATTCATTCCATTGTATAC
>VDFB02124630.1:0-27903 GCA_007258455.2 Sequoia sempervirens | reverse complement strand
CAAACCTAATCCCTCAACCCTTAAACCATCTACCCTCTACCCTCAACCCAATACCCTCTACCCTCAAACCTAATCCCTCAACCCTTAAACCATTAAACCCAAGTAAAATCTCTACCCTAATTCCTTAACCCTCTTGACCCTTAATCCCTCAACCTTTATACTCTCCACCCTATACATTGGACCCTCAACCCTAATCCCCCAACCCTATACCCTCAATCCTCTATCCTCAACCTTAAAGCCTCAACCATCAACCCTTAAACCCTCTACCCTATACATTAAACCCTCAACCCTCAATTCTCAACCCTCAACCCTTAATCCCTCAATCATCAACCCTCAAACCCTAAACCATCAACCCTGATACCCTCTACCATATACATTAGACCCTCAACCCTAATCCTTCAACCACATGTACCCTCAACCCTATAGGTCGTCAACCCTATACCCTCAATTCTCAACCCTCTACCCTATACATTGGATCCTCAAACCTTATATATCTCTATCCCTCCTTCCTCTTCTCTCCTCTCTATCTCACTTCTCCCTCCATCTATCCCTCAACTGTATACCCTCAACCCTCAAACCCTTAAACACTCAACCCTAAACCCTCAACCCTTAAACCCTAAACCATTAAACCCGCCACCCTCAACTAAATACCCTCTATCCTTAACCCTAATCCCTCAACCCTTAAACCTTTAAACCCAAGTAAACTCTCTACCATAATCCCTCAACCCTCAACATCCAACCCTTAAACCCGAATCCCTCAACCCCTAAACCTCTACCCTATACATTGGACCCTCAACCCTAATCCCCCAACCCTATACCCTCAATCCTCTACCCTCAACCTTAAACCCTCAATTCTCAACCCTTAAACCCTCTACCCTCTACCCTATACATTAAAACCTCAACCCTCAATTCTCAACCCTCAACCCTTAATCCCTTAAACCTCAACCCTCAAACCCTAAAACCTCAACCTTGATACCCTCTACCTTGTACATTGGACCCTCAACCCTAATCCTTCAACCATATGTACCCTCAACCCTAATCCCTCAACCCTATAACCTCAACCCAATATCCTAATCCCACAACCCTATAGGTCGTCAACCCTATACCCTCAATTCTCAACCATCTACCCTATACATTGGATCCTCAACCATCACATATCTCTATCCATCCCTTCTCTTCTCTCCTTCTCTCCATCTCACTTCTCCCTCCATCTCTCTATCCATATATCCCTTCCTCTCTACCCTAATACTTCAACCCTAAACCCTCAACCCTTAAACACTTAAATAGTCGACCCTCAACCCTCAACCCTCTACCCTCAACCCAATACCCTCTACCCTCTACCATCAACCCTAATCCCTCAACCCTTAAACCTTTAAACCCAAGAAAACTCTCTACCCTAATCCCTAAACACTTAACCCTTAATCCCTCAACCCTTAAACCCTAAACCCTCAACCCTCAACCCTCAACCCTCTACCCTCTACCCTCAACCCTTAAACCCTAATCCCTCAACCCCTATACCCTCAACCCTATACCCTCAACCATATACCCTCAATCCTCTACCATCAACCTTAAAACCTCAACCCTCAACCCTCAACCCTCAACCCTCAACCCTCAACCCTCAACCCTCAACCCTCAACCCTTAAACCCTCTACCCTCTACCCTCTACCTTATACATTAAATCCTCAACCCTCAATGCTTAATCCCTCAACCCTCAACCCTTAAACCCTAAACTCTCAACCCCTATACCCTCTACCCTTTACATTGGAACCTCAACCTAATCCTTCAACCATATACCATCAAACCTATACCATAAACCCTCAACCCTCAACCCTAAACCCTTAAAACTTCTACCCTCTACCCTCAACCCTTAAACCCTAATACCCTAAACCATCAACCCTATAGGTCCTCCACCCTAATCCCTTAACCCTATACCCTCAACCCCTATGCCTTTCTCTCTCTATATACATCTCACCTCTCTATCCCTCCCTCTCTCCCTCCCTCTAATTGTCTCTATCTACCCTCTTCCTCTTTCTACATACTTCTCACTCAATCAATCCCTACCACCCTTTCTCACTTCGTCTATCTATCTCTCTCTATCTCCCTCTCACTACCTATCCATCACTCCCTCTCTCTTTTCCTCTCTCTAAGGTCTATCCCTCCCTCCCACCCCCCCTCTCTCTCAGATCTCTCTCTCAAGTCTCTCCCTCTAGCACCCTACCTAGGTAACTCTCTCTCTCTCTCTCTCTCTCCCCCCATCTCTATCTATCCCCCCCACACTACCTAGATAAGTCCCTATCACTCCACCCCCCTCTATATCTCCCTCTCTAAGGTCACTCCCTCCCATAGCCACACCCTCTCCCTCTCTCAAGTCTCTCACTCTCATACTCCCTCTCTCTCCCACTCCCTCTCTCTTGCACTCCTTCTCACTACCTATCTCTCAAGTCTCTCCCTTTGGCACCCTACCTACATAAATCTCTCTTTCTCTCCCTCTCTCTCGTACCCCTACATATATATATATATCTATGTTTACCCCTCCCACCCTACCTAGCTAAGTCTCTCTCACTCCAACCCCTTCTCTCCCACTCCCTCTCTCTTAGACTCTCCCTTCCACCCCCTCTCTCTCTCTCAAGAATCTCTCTCACTACCTCTCTCTCTTAGGTCTCTCCCTCCCTCTCTCCCTCCCACCCTACCTAGACAACTCTCTCTCTCTTAAAATTCTCCCTCCCTCTAAAGACATACATAAATTCATACATACATACATACAAGCATACATGTACATATGTAGATACAATATTACATACAGATAGGCATAGATACAATATGCATGCATTGATACATACATACAAGCATGCATGCATACATACATACATAAATGACATACAATCATATGTGTACATGCAAACATGCAAATATATAATGTGCTCACGATATAGCACACGTGTATTATATATTGCTTTGGGAATCCTAAAGACTTAGGCTTGGTATTTTCCTTAGAATACCAACCCAAGGCTTGGAGGGCCTTCCCAATTACAAGAGACATTTTTTTGCAAATTCTACAATATTTCACATAATCAGGTTTGTGCTCACTATTAGGATTGCACATGTTTCAATGTAGAACAAATAAAACTCCTAGATAATGTTAGGTTCTCTCTTAGCTATCCAACAATGTAATTTTTTTCACTTTTTGACAATGTTAAGCCTTTCATCTATAATTTATTTTGTTTGTGTCTCCTTTTTGGAAAAAACAGCATTTGATGTTTTTTTTGTTATAAATTATCAGTTCATCAAAATTTCAATTAAATTACATTTTTAGAAACTAGACTCCATTCTACATTTTTTTTTTTTTTTAAATTCAATTAGTTTCAAAAATTTGTAGGGGTAGCACGGCCAAAATTTTGTTTTTCAAGAAGTGTCCACTTAGAAAATTAGTAAAAAACCAAATATTCATTAAAAAATTATTAGAAAAATTGTGCATCAACCACATACTATTAGCTAATTTCTCATCGAGGTGATTTTAAAAATACTAAAAAAAAGTTCACCATGCTAGGGATGTACAAAAGTTGCTATGTTATGTTTTTCTGACAAAAAAAAAAACCAATTTATGTATGTCCCTCTTTTGAACCCCTTAATATCAATCATTTTAAAAATAAATTAGTAGTTTAGAAAGTAGACTTAGAGCACTTTGATCCTTGTTTTTGTTGCATCTCAAAATTTTGAGTGTAACTATCCTCAATTTCACGTCCAAGGTTAGTATTTCCTAATTTTAGAAAAAAAAGTGGCCACTTAAGCCCCCTTTTTGGCCCCCCATCTTTTTGCACTTACCCAATGCTATGCGCTATTATTTTTTCATGGGTTAATTTTGTTTGGTACTTGAGTTTCCCATTGCTAGGGCACGGGGCCACAAATCTTGTGATAGTTCTAAAGCATTATGCTATGACTTGTTATTATTGTGTTGACTTGAGAGTTGTTGTTTCTTGTAACATTTATATGTCTTGTGATTGATGTTTACATATAACTTGCATAATCTATCAACCATGTTTAAGAGGTAGTTTAGTATTTTAAATACAAAATTATCTTGATGACACTTTAGAGGTGGTTATGGAAATAGATTGAACAAGATTCATTTGATAGTTTTTAATAGTGATAGATGGAAGAAATTTGTAACATTTTGATTGTTATAAAAATAATGTTTTGGAGCTATTTTTGGTTCGGTGCTTTCACAGAGATATCATGTTGAGTTTATGAGTAGAATTTTGAAATGTTGTTTTGCAAAAATTTATGCAAAATAGTGAAGTGTATAGTCTGATACATTTTGTGTTTTGAAGATTTCAATTTAATGAATCTTTAGGACATTGAATGTGTTAGGATGGAAAGCAAAAATTTTATGCAGTGAAACAAAGTAACCCTCTGTAACTGATTTATTCATGTTTGAGAATGTGTTGTGTAAGGTCAAGTCAATGAGACAAAGATGAACTTTTTTCTAGTGAGGCAGTTGTGTAGCTAGTGAGCCTTATGTTGCTAGTGACGCATTTTGTAGCCAATAAGGCTTATGTTTCCAATGAGGCATTTTGTAGCTAGTGAGGCTTGTGTTTTCAGTGAGGCATTTTGTAGCCAGTGAGGCTTGTGTTGCTAGTGAGGCATTTTACAAGTGGATTTTCATCCCTATGAGGGTTTTCCACTCATGAAAAACATTGTGTTATGATTATTTTGTGGATTCATTTTGATCTTTTTGTTTCCTTTATTTACATTGCAACATTTGATTTTACATGTTGTTTAAGAATTTGAAGTTTGGTTATCACATATGATTATACTCTTGAAACTGAACATTTATTGTTTTCAAAGAGTTTAAGGTTTTGAAGAATCATTAAATTGAAATTGATTATTGAAACACTAATTCACCCTCCCCCCTCTCAGTGTTTCCCATACTCCAACAAGTTTCCCATTCTACCCATCCAATTAGGGGGTCATTGTTTGAGAGGTCTTCATTAGAATGGACAAGTTCAACAACAAAGTCAGAGCCTTCATTAATATGGAATCTAGTGCTCTATTTTTCCTTCTTATTTTTGTTCTTATTCTCTTTATTGTAGTTCTTTAAGAGTTATTCCATTCCTTTTAGAAGGGGAATGATTTCCTCCTTATTGAAGTACCGAGTGTGCCCATATTTGATTTCTTCACTATTCACTCAAACCATGCTATATTTAAATAGCCTTAGGAATTTTTGCCTTGAAATTTCTAATGTTATAGTTACCTACACACCAACATTAGTTTTTTTGTAAAACTTAGCAAGTGATCTCTTGGCACCCTCCAGTTTTTCCTCATTCCTTTTAATCCAAATTTTCCATAAAGTTTCATTGGTAAGTATTAGCTAGAATAGATTGCATTCTTTATCTAGACCCTCTACATTTCCAAGTAGAATTTCAATCCATTTTATGTTACCTTTCCTACCTTTGAGATTAAAACAAAATGAGTTCCAAACCTCTTTTGCATAAAAACATTCAAAGAAAATATACTTAACAGACTTAGGTTTCCTATAAGAGTTGCACAAGTCAATATCAAAATGATTAATTTTATAAGGTAACTTTTGAAGAATTAATAACCATTTGAAGCATTTTTTCTGGCTCAATGCAATTAGACCAATTTTTCATGAATACATTTTTCCACTTTATATTAGATAAAGAGAGATTCCATTTCTAGTTAAGAAAATAAAACATAGCATTATTGTTGCTTAATTATTTATAAATTATTTTTGAATTTATCTTATGAATAAGTGTACCATCAATCCATTTGAAGAGTTTAAAATAGTCTTTTTCTTCATTACAAACATTAGGTGGTTGAAGCACCTCACAGGCTCCTCTAAGCATGGAGTGTGTTCTCCAATTAGAGGGGGGAAGGCTATATTCACTAATTACCAAAGAAAGGAATACCAAAGAGAATATCAAAAATGACAAAGGGAGTAAATGATAGATGTAGAAAGGGATGAACAAAGAAGAAAAAGGAATGAAGTAGATAGAGCAAGAAATGCAAGATGAATATTACAAGCAACAATACAACAATTATATGTAGAAAGTAGATGAGAAGAAAATACATGCACCAAATCGAAATGGATTAATGGTCATTGATTTCAAAAAAATGCAACTGGTATTTCGTAGTCACTTAGACTCCTACCATTCACCAACAATTTGTTACATTTGCGAAGAAAGTTATTATGAAATCAAAGTTGTTTGCATTTCAGAAGGTACTATTTGCACAAGATGTAAACGAGAGAGAGGAATAAGTAGATTCTCAACTATAAATAATATGAATCCTAGACCCCAACCAGTTGAACTAACAAACCTCACACAAGTAGAAAAATGTTGATTTCACATGTAAGTTCAATATTACAAATTAAACATGTAAGAGGTGGTCAATACAAATATAGAGGACACATGATAAGCTTTCCACAATATATTAATCAAATATCAAATATGTTTCCACATTGTAACAAAGATTTTCCAATCAATATAGTCTAAAGGAAAGATCAATGTGGCACATTTTACCGCTTCACAGTGAATAAGGACCGTGTTTATACAACCCTCAAGTAAAAAATCATCCATGACAAATTTTACTCATATGTCACAATTTATGGAAATTCTCTTGACACTTTACTTGAAAAATTAAGATCAAAATATTTTTGAACTTAATACTATGCATATAAAATTTCAATTAGATACAAATGATATAGCTTATGTTGGACTAATGATAGAGAATAATGAAGGTAATATCCTTGAACATACTACATCGATGGTTGCTTGGCCTCCTAGTGCACAAAAATAGATGGACTTGATCCATGCATCAATGAACAACCCAAACACATATCCAATGACATTAATTGACTAGCCAACAATTGGTGAATCTCCAATAAATGAATATGTTACATCAAGATTGCTTGATATGGTATTCCAAAAATTATTTTAAAATGGTATATGTGATTGGTTAGAACCACGAATCAAGAAAGTAAATCTATAGGAATATGTGAGGCTCTTATGTCGTTGCAGAGACAATATATTTGATAAACATACAATATTTTGATATTATATGGAAAATATGATAATGAGACATCATGAAAAAATATCAACTATAATTTTTATGAAAATAAGTCTCCATGACATGCCTATCACAATAAATGAGCTTCATGAACATATGGACAATATACCACAATCACAACTTGTTCATAGATTGATGTTATTCAAAACTTCTTTAAGGGGTACAAGATCATATTGGAAAAAATTTGATGGATAATTGAAAAATATGCTACATTAGATTGGTAAACGCACCAGTTTCTTTACATTGAGTGCAACTGACTTGTGTTTTCTAGACTTACATATACTAATATTAGGTACATTGCTAAAACTTCCAAAAGAAGTAAAACTTTGGAGAAAACAAAATGTGATTGAAGTTACCCACATATAGTTGCATAATTCATGCACTTATAACACTCTCAATTCAAAAAAAAATCATTCAAAAAGGAATGAATGTTCAAGACCATTGGTGTAGATATGAGTGACAACATCTAGGGTCAAAACATGTACATGGGTTTTTATGGATAAATGGAGCAGCAAACATGGATACTATTGATTAGTAAAATGAAGAACAACAAATTTTCATTGAAATATGTTTCAACTTGGTTGTTCATCCATGCAATCCAAAACATGATACCCATGAAAAAAATCTACATGTAGAAAAATAAATTTTCATATCATTACCTCAATTATAGAGGTTTTTGCATTCTAAAAAATACAACAAATTAATCAATTGTAAGTAATATTGTAGGAATTCCAAAATTGTACTATGAATCCATGTCTTAAAAACACAATACAAAGACTTACAATGTGTATAGAGGGTGCATGTCTACAAAAAAATGGAGGACAAATGATTTGTAGGTAATCATTCTACAAACATGATTCGATTTATTGTTTAACAAATGCACATCTTATTGTTTAGCAAATGTACTTCTCTAATACATTAATTAAATATAAATTTATGTTAATGATATAACGTATAGGTACAATGCTCCATTGCCACTAAATTTGCAAGGAGTAAAATATATGAAGATATAGACACTAGTGAAAAAAATTGACCTTACTAGAAATGATGATAGACTTAATTCACACAATTGCTACATTTTGCAACTTTGGAGAGAAAATATAGATTGGAAACATGTTCTATCAAAAAATGTTGTTATTAAATATATTGCTAAGTATGCAGCCAAATCAGAGAAAAGCTTTGAAATATACCAACAAATGTTAATACGTCCAACAAACATAGAAAATACAAATGATCTAGTTGGTTGAAAGTAGTAGAATATTTATCAATCTGAATGTATCAACTGAGGTTTTCAAATGTGCATTGTTGCATGCTGAAAATAACAAAGAATAATAAACAATATCTTTCATTGATGCATATAGAAATAGGCCTACTAGTATGGAATCTATCTCATTAATTGATGTGGAAAAACCATGGATAATAATCCTAAACGAAAAGTAGAAAACAAATGGAATGCAAGAAAAACAACTATTGTGAGACTATTTCCTAGACTTCTAGTTATTATTAACTCAAAAAAATGGTTTGAATTTTTCTTCTTAGAACTGTTACTCTATAAACTATTTCATGACATTCAAAGAGATAGTGGTCATAACAATGATGCAATGAGGGGGAAGTGGAAAAACAACCTTAGAAGATGTTCTTTATGGGGATCCTCAAGTGAAAAGTATGTTAACCCCTTATTTTACATTTTTTTCTTGAATTAGGGAATTTAGGTTTAGTGGATTTTCATCTTGGCCTAGCTTTACTAGAAATTTGATTGGAAAATGAGGTAATTTAGATCTATCCTTTATTAGCTCAAGTGTTGGGCAATCTCCAGGATTGGCTACCAAGGAAAATTCAAAAGTTAATTATTATAGTTAGAGAAGATATTACATTACCCTTTAGGATAAATGCCAACTTTAAAACATCAATAATACCCATGAAATTATCTGTTTCATAAGGAGATATTTTAGCTTTAGTTTCTTGTGATTTTGGTGCTTTGGTAATGTTTCAACTTTGTTGTAACATGAAATCCTTGCTTAGTTTCGGGGGCTTGTGATTATGATGTAGACAATCCTCTACTTCTATGAATTATTTTCCAATACCCTATTACTACAATTTAACACTTAAAAATAGATACTAAAACAAATACAACAGAACATAAAGAGGAAAATCATGGTAATCACATCTAGCCAAAATGAAATATAATGAATATGTTGTTCACTTTCAACAATTTTTTTTTTACATATCCTCTAACTCCCATTAGTACTACTTTAAAAAGTTATACAACCAAACAAAGGCATCAAACTAGCATTAGACTTATAATAAGCTCTACTCATTTAACCAATTAGATTATACTAAAGATGAGGCTTTTTCCATTTTCCCCTAAAGAACAAGGTAGTTCAAAACAAACTGTTATTATTAGAAAAATAGTTCCCTCCAATTTCTCCACTAGGCTAATAATATGAGAAGATAAAATGGTTAGTTCCTTCTTTGATGGGGCATCATTACAAATGTTGCTAAGATGTACAAGATGGTTATGGTACCAGTGCATTCAATGCAAAAAGCTTTGCAGGATGAAGCATTGGTTATGGAGTTGGGAATTTGAAATATGGATCAACAAGGGGGATATGGAGGAGCATATATTGATATATATGGAGGCTCTAGGTATGAAGATACTACTTGAGGATCCAAGGAAAATGATTCAGTGGGTTCTTTGGTTGGTTATAGAGTTACAGTTAGGCTTAAATGGCTGGTTTATAAGTCCAATGACATGTTGGATATAAGCGATGAGCAAGGCACAAATGAATTTTGGTAGAAGAGGGGTGGAGATGGGTCTTAACCCACAAGAAGCTAGAAAAATAGAAAGAGCACAATTTGGAGGGGTGAATGGTGCCTAAGTGATGGAAAAGGAAAAGAGAAAAGTAATCAAAGAAAGGAAAAGGAGGATGGTTTATGGTCTAACAAGTAGTTGGAAATAGAGGAATAAATTGTGTGAAAAAATTTGGGAGTACCTAACATGGTTGACTGGAATGTTGTGGCCTAATTCTTTAGGTCAAAAGAATGGTTCTACCATCCAACCCAAATTTGATAGTAGTTAAGTTCTTGAGTTTTCTTGGCATTTTGGTTTTCTTGGAGATTTATTTTGAATAAACTAGCTTTCCAAGAGGTTCAAAATTGATACAGGAGCATCCTTCTTAGACAAAAATCCTCTTCACCAAAAAAAAAAAGGGAAAGAAAACATAAAAATTGAATCAATATCTACCCAAACATGATCCTATTGACTATTCTTGTATGATTATCTCTCATCTCATGTTTCTAAGAGTGTTGTTCAATTTCTACATCTAATTAGCATGCATAATAGGGGATAGAGAGGAAAATACCATATGTTGGGGAGAAAGGAGAGGAAAATATTTAATTTCAACCCATTTTCCCTATATTTTTGCAAGAGATTGCATCAAAAGTCAAGAAAAAAGAGCATCAACGGTTAGAGCAAGGGGGGCTAGTTTTCTTGGTGCTCAAATGGCAATAGAAGGTTAAAAATATTTATTTATCTTTCTTTTTTTGGGTACAATAGGGGAGGAATATGTAGAATAAAAGAAAAAATATAAGTTATTTGGTACTCCTAGAACCCCCTCAGTACTTGTATGGGTCTAGTTCAGATTGGGTTAGACAAGTACACCATTGGGTTTTCCTAGGGTCTTGCCTAAGCACCCTAGTTTCCTTGTGGATCCTTCACACTAGATTTTCCCAAGGTCCTGTAGGGGTGCCCAAGTTGGACCCTAGGTGAACCCAAGGTGACCTAGGGGTTGCCCACAAGAAAAACAAAAAATATATATTTTTGAAAATTTTCTATAAAAAAAGTGTCAAATACCTAATTTTCCCTTAAGTGATAAAATTGTGAAAATGGTGTGTGCTATGAAGGTTTTTGTGGCTTCAGAGGCCTTGATTTGGGCTTGGTGGTAGGGGCTCTACCCTTGATCCCATTGAGGGTATTGGCTCCAAACCCCCATGAGAAGCATTTCCTCTAGATCCCCATGATGGGTGCTACCCCTCAACCACATTGGGGTCTCCATTCCTAGCCCCCACTAGTTGCCATCCCCAAATCTAGGCCCTTGCTTCCCTTAGTTAAGTGTAACCGATTGGGTGAAAAAGAAGTTGATATTTTGTCTTTGTGAACTCCTACTTACACCACTTGTCACATAAAAATCTTGATTACAATGAGGGGGTGGCGAGGAGTGGCTGTGAGAATTACTAATTAATAAATCATATTCAAGGAAGGGAATATAGGGGACTATGTATGAAGAAGTAACAACATGAAGACAAAATATGGGGTTGAAAATAAGGGAAGGTTAATTTCCTTTTTTTTTATTAATTTTTTTAGGAGTAGAAGTCGGTAAGTTTCTTGATACAAATTTCATAATCTTAAATCAAAAGGTCTTTAGAACAGATGTTAGCCCTATTCAAAGTTTCTCATTTATAAGTAATAAATCTGCTACTATTATAAAGGTGAAATATTTTTATTTTTTTGCATGCGCATGAAGTTTATAGTCCTATACTAATGCATTATTTATGAACTATTCTTATCACATGAGGCTTAGAAGAAGTGTATCTGAATAATGGCTTTATAGTTGGGTTTTCTTGTCCTTGTTATTTGTTTGGAACTATAGCATTGAATATTTGTTCAAGGCTACCTAGGTTGGTTACCATTTAGTCGGGCCACTCCCCCAAGTTTGCATCAGATGGTATTAGAGCCAAGTTGCAATACTGAGAAGCAAAAGAGAGAAGAAAGAAAAATTAGTTCTCCCACAAGATAGTTGTGTAGACAATTGAAGGTCCATATAGAGTCCAACCTTATCTCCATTAAGAAAACATTGGGTAGAGGATATAGTGATTTATTCATCATCTTGTATAGATGGATAGAAAGAAATAAATTATATTAATGTCCATGGATGAACAAAGAAGGTCAATGGGACTCAAGAGGACAACAATTTACAATCAAAAGTTCTAGGAAGAGAAACCTAGAAAGGCCCCTACAAAGGGGAAGAACAAAAGAAAAGAAATATTAAAAAATAAGGGAGCACAAACACAACTGATCAAGAAATTAGTACATATAACAAAGAAGGGGGGGACAAGAACCCCAAAGAGAAAACATTGAGGAAATTTGGAGATCATCAAGTATCACTATCTAGACTAGAAATAGTGATGTATTTGGTACCATCATCATTTTGAAGGGACCAATACAAGATTTAATAATGCTCGTCAAGGAGTGTTGAGGGATAGGAGGGTCAAGAAAGGTACTCCCCCTAGGATCAATTTAACATTCAAGGCTGAAACAACCCTTATATTAGTGAAAAAATTTGTAATATGCATTTTCCCCTATGGTCGGAAGGTGGCTAGAGAGGAGTAGATCCATGCCAACAAGAAGAAACAAAATCATGATGCTAAGGAGGAATATGCTAAGGAAAAAACTATGAGAGACACTGTCTTATAGGTATATCTACATCTATAATAGAAGTAGCAATATTCAAAGACCATTTAGAGGTGCTAGTATTGTGGATGTTTTGGAAGGAGGAGGTGATCAACAAGGGGGCTCTAGATTCTTGAGATACCTCATGTAAGGATCTATTCCAAAGGGTGATTTCCTCTTAAAGATATAAGGCAAGACATTGCTAGTCTAGATTGTTAAAGAAAGGAGAGAGATTGTTGCCTAAGTCCTTGTAGAGGCACTAATATCTCCTCTAGATCCCATAGTAAATGGGGCATCTAAGGATGAAATGCTCCTCATTTTGCACTTCCTAGAGGGAGAAATTATGGTATATCTAGTTAAGGGAAGGAATTTGGTGGTTTTTCTTGACTTGTAGCTGGTCGGAACACTCCCTCATTGGTCAAGGGAAATATCAAGCCATATGACCAATTGACACTAGATATAATGAGGATGGTATAATGTACCATAATCCAACTATAAACAATGCTCAATGTAGAAGGTAGTATTTAGGTTGAAAGGCACAAGATGGGAGGTATAAGTGATTTGGATGTATTTCTTGTAGATGTCTATTCTAGGGGCATTGGTAATGGTTTGCTTTAAAGGAAGGAGCCAAGGAAAAGCATCAAAGGAATACATGAAAGCAAGTAATCTATCAATAGAGATAGAAAGGAGAGAGCTAGTCCCAGAGTACCAACAGTGAGCATAAATTTGAGCTCAATTAAGTAATTCTCTTAGAATAATGAAGAGAAAAGTAAAAATATTTGACATGATGAGAAGAAAATATCCCATGGATTTGAGTCTATGTGCGTAGAATGTAATCCAAAAGATAGTCCCAATATGTAATGATTGGGCAACAAACTTAGCCTAAACAATGTGTTGATGAATGGTTCAATTGCACTTGATAATATGTTGTAGCATGAGATTTTCAACCCTTTTAATATGAAATCAATGGATCCCAAGCTAGACCCCCTACCTTAAAAGCATACAATGCAGGCTTGATGATGGTATCAAACAATGTATCTTTGAAGGAAAATTTTGGAAGTGGATTTAGGAACATTAACGCTTCAAGATAGAGAAAGGAATATCCCTTGTAAAGATCTGAATGTGAGGTAGACTTCATGTTGAAGGAGGGACCAACAAAATGGATCTTCAAGTATGTGTAAGTAGATGTGATTTCCAAAGTTTCCCCCTTGTAAAAGAATTGGAGTTTGGAAAGAATATGCTTGGAGATGTTGAAAGTCATGACCTTAGTTTTACTAAGGTTAACCACAAGTTGGCGAAGTTCAAAGAAGTAAAAAATGGCATCAAGTTTCCATTGTATTCCTTTGTCCAAATGAGAGATAAGAATAACATCACCAAAAAAAAGTAGAATGAAAATAACCACCTCATGTAAAATGCAACCATCACCCATATGAGTATATTACTGAAGAAACTCCTTTGACTCATCAATGTAGATGTTAAAGAGGGTCTAAGAGAAAAATGAGTGAAAGAAATATGGTTAATAGGAGATTTAATTTTGTTGGGGTCAAAAATGTGCAAAAGGGAATGAAGGATAGATCGGGATGAAGAATTGTTGAGGAGATTGGAGGCTTTCAAGGCTAGACTTCCACATGAAGAATTTAAATCTATATGTAAGATATAACCAAGCAAGGAAAAATGTCACACTAGATATATCAAATTTTATAGGGGAATTAAATATAGACCTATTTGAAGGTTGGGTGAAAGAGCTTGAGAGGTATTTTGATATGATTTTTTTTGGGAAGATGATCCTAGGGGGGTCAAGTTTACTATAACTAAAATGAAGTCACATGTTGCACTATTGGTGTAGGAGCACCTAGGCTAACCTCCATAGTTTAGGACATTTTGGCTTGTATCTGACATTAGCCAAGTTAGAGTAAGTGTGTGTTTATTTTGGACCTTAGAAGGTCATTGTTGTGGTTGGGTGAATTAGTCATTAGGACTAAGATTCACCAAAGTTTAGTCATCATTGATAGTTTAGCTTTAATTAGCCTTAGTAGCTTAAGATGGGATTGGAGTCTTAAATATGTTCTAAACACATCTATGTTGTTAGAAAGATTCTGAGAGGTAGTTAAGGGAGTTGGATGCTCAAAATACAGGAGGTAGAGGTCTTAAGAGTTAGGATGATGGCATAAGGACAAGTTGCCAAATGTTGTTGCAAAGTTGTCATGGCAACATTTTCCATTATGGAAAATGTTGCATGCAACTCAGTTATCTTAGATCCCCTAAAATATAGGAGTGTGGGATCGACCAACATCCCTAAAACATGGAAAATGGCATCTATGAAAGGTGTGGCTTGAATCCAAGAAGTTAGTTTTTGTAATCAAGCTTTTGGTTTTTTGGAATAGAAGAAAGAAGTCTGCAATTTATGTGTTTTATGAATATTTTGAAGTAACAGTGTTATCAAGTGGATTGGATGTACTGATTTGACATTGCATTTTTTTTCATAGAGTATTTCTAAGTCTTTTCCATTTTGCAAGTAAGTTCATTTGAGTTAGTTTAGTGTTTTGATCAGATAGGTTAAGGACTAGAGGGTTTGTTGGTTTTGTCCTGACCAATTTATCCTTTTATGGCTCCCCCATGAAATCTAGCCACGGAAATTTCCTAAGAATATATGGAAATGTTAGGGGAGCCATTGGTCTATACATATGTAGTGGTAGGAGTCATGTGGAGTCGAGTAGCAGTGTGCAATAACAAACCCTAGGCAAGCTTAGAGTGCCCGGTTAGAGGTTTGGCAATGAAGAATTGAAGAACATAGGCAGGGGATTGAGGTACAGTACATATTAAGTACGGTTCCAGGTAGAGTATGATCATATCCTAACATGCTAAGAGGATTGAGGGTCTGTCAATCCATTTGATTAGGTTAGGAACAAGAAATTAGTGAAACCCTAGTAATTAGGTCTTTTGGCCCTATTTGACCTAGATAATAGGAAACTAGTGTACGAAGGGCTCAAAGGACTAAAACTTTGTGAATCTTTTAGAGGAACAAAAAGGGTATCTAAATGTGAAATTGGTTTTCCAAGTTGTTTGGAAAGTTTGAGCAAGAAAGTCAAAAAGTTCACTGTCAAGGGCTACAAGGAATTAGGCCTCATTAAGACAAAATCTTGGAATCGATAAGAAAGAAGATTGGAGACCATCCAATATGGATCTAGTTGGATGTGTATGGCATGTTTCTAGTATCTCTAACACCCCTGCAATCAATTCAAGGTGTTGTGTGATGTTGGAACTTAGACTCTACTAAGTGTGAGAGAGAGTTTGCCTAGTACAAGTGGTGTTAGTCTTTCAAGGTGAAGCACAAGTGTGAAACTCTTGGAGAGGAGTTGGGATAGGACTTGGTCAATCATCTAAGCCTAACAAGAACCTAGAAGATATCAAGTTCCAAGAAGAAGAGAGGGAAAAGGTATTTTTAGCTAATTGTGCAAGCAAGCCTAGGAACACACACCAGCTATGGTGGGACAACATTCAATAATCATGAAGAAGACAAGGGAAGGAGAAAGTAAGGTTATGGCCTAAGATGTGAAGCACCTTAAGGAAAATTTATTTCCCTTAAACCACTGAAAAAGTTTTTTCAAATAATTTCAAAACTTGAAATAGAAGGAATTGTCTATACAAGAGTACATGGGAAAAATGCTTAGAATCAAGTCAAATATGCAAGAAAAAGAGGAGAAAGTAGTTGCTAGATATCTCGATAGGCTAAGATTTTTGCTCCAAGATGATTCAATCCTAATTTAGTTGGGTACTATGGATGAGGCATATCAATATGCCTTAAGGGTTGAGGAGAAGTTGTCTAGAAAAAAAATAGGTATAGCAAGAGGTAGAGGGATACTTAATGAAGGTATCAAATGAAAATACACTAGATGAAACAATGATTTACAAGGAGTTGAACCTAATACTTCACAAGACCAAAACCATCACTCTAGGGAGGGAGCATATTCACCAAGAGGAAGAGTAAAATATCTTAGAGGAAGGGGTGGATCATTTGGTGGCACATTTTTAGATGTGGTCAAAATGGTCGTAGGGCTTTTGAATACCCCCAAATGTAAGATGATGGTAGGAGGAGGAATAAGGGTAGCACTCATGTTGTACAAGATTATGAAGATTTAGCTAAATCCCCTAATCACATTGAAGACTTAGAGTATCAAGAAACTCTTATGATGAAGAGAGTGTTGTTGAAATCTACAAAGGATGACAAACCATTGTAGCAAAAGAGTCTTTTCAAAATTATTTGCAAGTCAAAAGGAAAATGTTATAAAGTTGTAATGCCTCGCCAAGAAACCCCAAAGGATACTAATACATCTAACATTTATGGCACCAATTTTCTTTTAAAAGTACTAACATACATCATAATAATCATATATCACATGAAATGAAACTAAATATGAACTACAAATCCCTCGGGTTTACATGACTGCATTACTTTTCTCAAAATAAATCATTACATCACATGGAAGGTAAGTATACACCAGTAACCATAAGATAACATGAACATGGACAACACATTAATCAAGGATTACAATATTACAATGCCACTTCCCAACATGAATGGGGAAGATACAATATAATGGAATGATATATTTGAAATGAAGGAGTACAAAGCTGCAATACTGGATCCAACTCTAGTTCAACTCAGGAGTCACTGTAAGGTACAAGTTCACACTTCTCGATCATCGACTGGGGACCCAATGGGGTGCATAGCATGTTCCACCCAACCATGTGGACCCTAAGGCCCACCCCCCGTGCTAAGAGATGACAAGAAGGACCCCAACAATAGCCATCAAACAAAACAAGGATACAAGACTTCACAACAAGATCCACAATAACATAAGGCAATCTCAACACAACATATAACCAACACAAGATGTGCCCAACATAAGGAATAACCAATAAAGCATCAACATACAAATGCCAACATGTGCTTCCAGAGGCACAAAAATAACATAGAGGGAAACAAAGCAAACATGGTTGTTAAAGGAAGAGTGTCATCACAATGTTGCATGGGTTACCTTGGCAAATCTTCCTAGGCCCCGGCCCCTAACTTGGGTTACCCTGGTGACCTTTTACGAAACCTGACCCCACATGCAATCCAATGCGGAATCAATTATCTTTCATAAAGACAAGATAATGATCTTGCCACTCCAAGCCTTCTCGACTCATTCCCAAGTCTAAACTAGCCCTTGAGTCCATGAGCGAGGCATAATTATCAAGTTAAATATTTTAGACTATCCATTTCCCTAATACACTAATTTAGTTTTCACTTATTAGACTAATTCCACATGAGTTACCTAGGCACCACTTTGTGTGCCGCCCCCCATGAAGAACCACTCCCCTACTAACAACATATCTCAAAAACTCAAATGGAAAGCCAACTTGCTCAAGAAACGTAATCCAATAAAATAGCTGCACCAAGAGAGACATGCACCATCTCGCACTAGAACTTCAAGGTAACAAAAACCACATTCAAATGCAAGGCTCAAGGCACATAAAAACAATCCAAGTGCAAGAACAACCATCATCAAAGTACTAGACAGAATCATAAAACCACCTGCTTTCAGGTGAAACAACATTAAACTCAATATATACAACGGGCTTGATATGGGTTACCCAAGGTGATCCTCCTAGGTCGCCGAACCCCCATACCAACTCTTGCAAGAAGAAGCCATAGACCCCCCTATCCTCTAGAAGACTAAATCACTAACATAGTAGTTTTCCCATGGCAAGATCAACAAGATCTCAAAAGACTAAAGTTAAACCACAATTTACAAATCAACAAGTGATGACCTCACAACAAGAACTTCATCTCAAGCAATAACCAACATAATCCACCACAATTGCCAACGACAATGTCAAACAACAATACATCATGATTATACCTCAACAAGTATTCACAACAACTTGGAACTCACTTTTCAAGAAAACCCACAATATCAAGTAAACATAAAGACATCCCTCCCACATGTATACTACTAAGTCATCAACCAATAATTCAAAGTTGTATAAGTTAAACAAGCTATCAATCTCTTCAAAAACTTACTTAAATTAAAGGCTATATCACAAATAACAATCTACTTTTTCTAATCCAAACATTAAACTAACATTTTAACAAAAAAATCTCTATATCCTTAAACACGTATGAGTAAATACATAGATATCTTTCTATATATGAATTTATATAAATATCTATGGATGTAACTTGGTATATAATCAAATAAGACTTTGTTTCATCTAGCTTAAAACAATTTATGTTAAATTTAGACATACGGATGTATATACGTATATACAATTCTAATCATTATTGAAAGCCATATTATCAATTTTTATTATAATTAATTTTCATGGACACAACATCGTATTAATATATTATTGTTCACTTGCACACAATTTGATGCAGTCCAAAATTAAGAACCCTATGAAGAAAAACTAATCTTAACAACCACATGCACAGTCTCTAACAACCATCAATGACCCTATCATGTCAGTAGTAGAAGAAAGAAAATGTATATCATAAATTTTACAATGAACTAAACCAATGAAAACTTGACACTAGAGTTAACTACTGATTCAACATATTTCTAAGGTAACAAGGTAAGGTATACACTCAAATCCAATGACCTAAGTATAGGTTCAACGTGGCTACAGTCAGATTATCTACGTATTCACAGTGATCTTATAAGTTTCAAACAGAATGGTGAACATAGTATGGAGTTCATACAATTTCCTATGCATGAATACATATACACCATTCAGTATGAATGAGAGTAATTATATCATACTTACTATCAAATTCACTAATACTTTTTTAATGAAAATATCTGATTTGGTTTAACCATAAATGAAGACAGTAGTTTTATTTTCAAGTGCAGGAACTGTGATAGATTGTCAATAAAATCAAGGAAGTTATGCAAATATTTAAACTCTTTATTAAGTTCAAGTGTTGCGGCTGAAACTGCATGACGACGAAATCAGAGAGATTATTTAATTTACTACACCTTTGCAGTCTAAAAGTTGCAGCTATGATAAGTTAACAAAGGTTTTAGGGAGGCTATTTAATTCTGTACAATACCTCAACTCTAGATGTTGTAACTGTGATAGGTTGCCAATTATATTAAAAGGTGAATATTGGAATTTGGATATACTGCCATCCACATACATTTTATCATTATTTTCAAGTGCTGCAACTTAGGTTGACAAAGAAATCAGAGAGGTTATTTAAACCTTTAGGCTTCCTATTATGTTCAAGTGCTACGGCTGAGACAGGTTGTCAATGAAACCAGAGAGTTTATTTAAATCTATACACCCTACCATGTTCAAGTGTGCCACTGTGACAGGTTGCAAATGAAATCAAGGCGATTATATATACCTTTAAACTTCCTATTTTCAAGTACTCCAAATGTGACAAATCTCCAACAGAATCAGGAAGGTTACTTAAATGTCTAAAACATTTGTTGTTATTCAAATTTATACCCTCTCCATGGTCTAAACACTATGACAAGGCACATGAACTGTTCTCAGAATGCCTCTAAGAAATGTAATCTCGAGGAATGCAATGATTGCAGGATATGTACCAAAAATGGTTTAAAATTTATTACTTAGGTTTTAGAAATTTTTAGTTGCAAACTGATAACTCCAAAACAATATTTATTCATCACTCCTTACTGACACTATGGTAGCTAAGGACAAAAGGGCTTGAAATGCAACTAGGGTTAGCTCCAAAGTATACACTAATGTTGCAACCTCATGTAATGACGATGATGAAGACGAGGTAGTGAAACAAAAAAAGTACCCAAAGCCAAAGTAAATGGATGGAAATCAGGCATCTCCAAGGCAACCTTACGATTTGAAAAGTTAGGAGATGACTACAGAAGAGTAGCACCGACAATAACAAGCATAGCTTGCATGGAAAATGAATGAGGAGACTACAAGGAGATTGGCTGTAAGGGCGTAGGTACAGGAGGAAGATTTACTAAAAAGGCTTGCACTATTCCAATGCACACTATATCAGATACCAGTAATAATAAAGGGTCTTCCATCAAGCAATACAACAAGATAGACACCATGTAAAAGTCTCATAATGTTTTCAAACCAATTTTTAGGCTTACGCGCAACAACAAGTAAGAAAGAAATCACTATTGAGAAGAAATTAGAGAGATTACATAGCAGACATTTAAGAATCACACACAATAGTTGCAACGAAACCATAGTCCAAGAATCCAAGGTGATATAAGTAGCGAAGAGAAGGTGACCGTAGTCAAGTGTGCTAGATCTGAAACATTGCATGCAAACATACCTGGCTATTTGCTAACTCCTTGACTGGCTTCTTCAACCCTTCCTCAGTAATACTTTAGCCTCACATCCCAGATCTTTCCTCGTGTCCCGTATCTTCCTTACGCATCCTCTTCCTTCCCTTCCTCCATGCCTAAAGAAATTGTGTAGAGAGCAAAAACTGAAACCCATTCTTCTTCTTGCTATCGAGGATTTTTTTTTTTTTTGGTTCAAGCTCCTACCTCTCTTTCTGATAAAAGTCTTGGACCCCATTCTTTTTAGAACAACTCCCATAAAGTGTTCCCGTGGTCCCCCAAATCCCCTGGCAGATTATGTGATAACCTCCACTGCCATAATGCATAACAAAATCATAACGGTTCATTCCCCACAATTAGAGGATGCTATCATAAATATAGTGCTAGTTTTTAGTCACAAAGAATCTTCAAAAGCATTCTATTATATTTCCTTAGGCATGCAAAACACCCTCTTGAGTGGCCATTACTGTTGTCCTTCAAATTAGAAATGCATTCAAAAGAAATAGAATACTTTTTGTTTCAAAGAATCTTTTTTTTAAACATGCAATCACAATATTTTGTCATGATAAGAGCTCCAACACTTCCCACGTTTCTCTCCATTAAAAGTGTAACTGCTTCACTGACTTTATCCACCCGCAATTGTTTACATCGTGTTGGCTTATAACACTTATTTTTATTAATTTCATAACTCAATGCAAAATAGAAATTTAAATTATAATTATTTTACCACTTATTATTTTTTGTTTTTATTTAATACATTTCAAGCAAGCAACATTATAAAGCCCCTTAAATTTAAACACTCCAAAACATAATTAATCAAACAACATACCAATCAATACTCGACTTCATAGTGTGTCGGTAAGCAACTCAAGGACAACACAAATGGAGGGTCATTACAAAAGTTATCATTGATAGTGGTAGCACATACAATCTAGTGTTGAATGAAATGGTTGAAAAACTAGGTTTAAAGACGATAACACATCCAAATCCTTATAAGGTATCTTGGATTCAAAAGTCACCAAATACTTGTAAATAAACTATGTTATTGACTCGATCCCCTAGACTTGTAGATTTGGGTCCAATTTGACTTGGATATGGATCCAGGTTGGGTTCACAAGGGGGTTTGTCTAGGGTTTTGGAAAAGCTTTGTGGGTTCATTAAGGATGAACCTATGCAAACCTGCCACTAATTTCATGATGTTTTTCATTGCTACCACAATGAATCTGCCACTTTTCATTTGTGAATCACATTTTAAATATTTGAAAATATCTTTTTGTTGCTTGTGCTTTTCTGCCCCTTGTTTTTTCTTTCTATTTTTGTGGGTTTGGAAATATTGCGATATGTGTAAAAAATAGTGTTTTTCTAGGAAAAAAATATATTGGCATGATTTTTGCAATGAGTTTTTGGTGAAAAAATAGCCTTTTAGTCCAAGTTTCGATAAATTACAATCTTTTGGTAACACTTGGTACTATTGCATAAATGAACAATAAGTATTAAGGGATATGGTCTAATGGTGGAGTGGGCTCCTATCATGGGGATATGAGTTGATGGACTGGTCCCCACTTAATAATAATATAAGACCCAATTTTTTCCAAATAGTCATTTTAATATGATATGACAGGTACATGTTAAATAAAAAAAATGTCCTATCAATGATTGAGTAAATATTTGCCACTTTCCAAAATTAGGTGAATCCAAATAGATATATTTATTTGCATAATATATGCACTAATACATTAAAACTAAGTTGAAATGTACATAACCCATTTACATTCCAATCACCATAGATTTGACAGCTGGCCAACATGGAAATACATTTGAACATATTACAAATAAAATTTTTCCATTGTTCATCCTTGATTGACAAACTTTTGTTCCACCATGTCTAACTATACCAATCTTTCTAGAGATTCACCTCCAAATATTGAAAACCAACTCTTAGGCTCACTATGCAATACAATTTTACAATATAACGTCTAATTATTTAACTATATTTCACAATTATACGTGATATTTGATAATCCTAACAAAATATTAAAACATAAAACAATTTCAAATTTCTAAAATCATCTTTCAAATCACACTATAAATAATATTTCCAACTATAATTTCTAACCTCTCAAATAAAATTTATATGTACCATTCACAACCCAATTCATATAACTTCTACCATTAATTCCATGAATGTGACCTCAATTTCCCTCCAATAATTCAAAAATCTCCACTTGCACCCATCTTTTCAAATTTATACAAGCCAATTAACCATTATTTATACAAGAGACCAGAAATGTGTGTTGCAAGCTACTTGTTTCATAATTCAAATTTCTGAGTTTCATTTTAAGGCACATGCTCGAGAGTAATTGAAGAGAGCTCTTCCAAGCTTCTTCAAACACTTGTTGCAGCTTCCATGGTATGTATGTTTCAAATTTGTTTGAATATTTTGTATGCATATTTTGATTATTATTCGTGCATGCCATGATTTTCTTCAAAAACATTTCCATACATACATATCATTCCATGTATCATTTTTACTATATGCTTTCACACAATTGTCCAAAAGATAGGTGCATAAAACCCTTCACTATTGAGTATATGATACCCTCAAATGCTATATATTGCAAAGATAAAGAAATTGGTGTTTCATATAGCCTTGTTCATTTACATTAAAATGAATTAAATTAATGGTTTATTTATTGTAAGTTTATTGTTCATATGTATCATGAATTTTTCAGAAATAGATGCATACATACGTATCATTCCACCTATCATCCTTAGTTTACACATACACACAACCGGCCAAAAGATAGGTGCACGAAACCCTTAATAGTCGAGTATATGATACCCTCAAATGATAGTAATGTATAACCATTTTTGAAACAACAAAATGATATTTATATATAACTTTAAACAACATTATGATATTTATATATAACTTGAAACAACAATATAATACAAATATGTATGGTTTGTTTGTTCTTCAATTACAGTGACTTTTACATGTATGATAATGTTGTTTCAATTTATATCATAATGTTGTTTCAAAAAGGGTTATAAATATTTATATCATACTATTGTTTCAAGATATATATAAATTTCATAATGTTGTTTCAAAAATGGTTACAAATATTTGTATCATACTGTTGTCACAAGTTATATATAAATATCATTATGCTATTTTAGAAAGGGTTATAAATATTTGTATCATACTATTGTTTCAAGTTGTATATAAATATCATAATGGTGTTTCAAGACATATATAAATATCATTATATTGTTTCAAAAAGGATTATACATATTTGTATCATAATGTTGTTTCAAGTTATATAACCCCTTAACTAATTATATATATATATATATATATATATATATATTCCATGATCAACTAAGGGTTGTAAGAGTTAGAATTGGGGATATGATTAGTTAAGGGTTGTATGCAATTCATGTTTTTGGCCAACGCGTCCTCTACTAACATGGACCTCTTGCACAACATAGCACTCACCACCATCAAACCCTTTCCTTTACTTTAAATATATGTCTATGTGTATGTGTATGTTGTTTATTATTCTTAAGCTTGGCTCAATGTAGATGAAGAAAAAAGTGCCAACAAGAACTAAGTGAGTTGTATAGAGAGATCAGACAATATTTCCTCCACAGAAGAGAGGTGTAAGGTTGCCACACAGTGAAGAAGATGAAGTTATTCCCATTCCATAACCAATCGAATCTGAAGTACAAGTGAATGCAACTATTACAACTAAGAAAGTTTCAATGCAATGAGAATGGTCAATGGATGACATGGAATCTGCCATGGTAGATGTTGAAGACAACATAATGTCAACAAGGGGGAAAAAAAGAAGTGGGGTCTTCCAATAACCACGTTGACTAATTGGTTAATAGGTGTTACCTCTACAAAAAGGAAAGGGCCCCCAATAGTCTTGAAAGATGATGAAGAGGAAAACATTGTCAAATGGTGCAAGGAGATGGTTGTTGTTGGCCATGGTTTGGAAATTTTCAATCTAAAATCTAAAGTAGCACAGGTTTGCTAGATGAGGCCAAATCCATTCAAGGAGGTACTTCCTGATAAGTCTTGGTGGATAAGCTTCAAAAGGAGGCATCTTGATCTGAATTTGAGGACAACACAAGGCCAAGATAGAGACCATATACTCAATTTGAGGCCTATAGTGGTTGTTGCATTCTACGAAACATTGAAAAAGGCATACATGGCCAATCCGTATGGTCTAATGAAGATTTGGAACTCTGATGAGACTGGTATTCAAGCTAGAAAAAATAGTGCAATGAGAGTGCTTTCCAAAAAGGGCAACAAAAGTGTATTATATATTATACCCAAGAGCTGAGAGTGGGTCACTATTTTATGTTGTGTAAACCCTGTTGGACAAAAGATACCTAGATTTTATTTGTTTAAGAGAAAACACCTGAAGAACTATATAGCTAATTGTGAGCTAGGTGCATGTATGGCTATTCAACCCCATGCATGGATGAAAAAAGACCTCTTCCTACTTTGGCTACACCATTTTGCTACTTCTGTACCTAGGGATGTCTCACCGACTAATAAACACCTCTTGATTTTGATGGCCATGGTAGCCATGTAACATTTTCTATTATTAATGAAGCAAGGTCACTAGGCATTATCTTGTTAACCCTACTAGCCCACACATCTCACAAATTGCAACCACTTGATGTTAGCATGTTTTTGTCTTTCAAATCATATTTTAAAAAGGAAAAAGCAACATGAACTAGTAAACATCCAAATTTAGAGATTAAAAGGGTAGAGTTGGAAACACTTGGTAGCGTTGCATTTCAAAAAGAATTTATTGTTGACAACATAAAAGTAGGATTCAAAAGAATAGGTATTTGGCCCCTAAATCCAAATGCATTAATGGAGGATATGCAACCAAGTGAGACATTCCAATTTGCTGCCCTCGAGGAAGCATCTTCTACAAAAAATATTCTAAGTTTTTCCACTAATGGTGTGCTACAAATAGAGGTTGAAGGGATAATTGGAACACCTAATTTTGTAGACCAACATAGTCCACTAGAAACAACTAGTTTGTTAGAATAGAAATCTTGAATTGGAACACCTAATTTGGGTGACCAACATACTCCACAAAGAACACCTATTTTGGGTGACCAAAATACATATGCAGACATATCTCTTTCTTTACCCAGTGCACCAGAGGAGCAAGCATGGTTGTTAGAGGGGGTTGCAAATCTTGGAAATAATTTTCTTGTGGATTTAGAACAAATTCCGTCAATTCCATCTCCACCAAACAACATGGGCCCATCTACCTTAGTGAATTTTTATGCTGATTGGGGAGAATGTGAACCTAATAAATTAGGAGGTAAGGAAGTGGATGAAACAACTAGTGAGGTGCAGTTTACAAATGAAAAATATTTCATGGAGCCATTGGGAGGCTAAATAAGTTCAGAAAACTCCCAATTTTGATGTTATCTATTCATGTAGTGAAGGATAAGTCCAATCATCTAGTTGATAGTGGGATTTGACTTAGCAGACAATCCCAACTCCTCACCACAAATGACTACATGAAGTTGGTAATGGAGAAAGAGGAGAGGAAGAAAGAAACTCAAAAATTGAAAGATAGGAAGAGAGAATAGATTGAATATTGGAAGATTGAAAAAATTGCAACAAGGGACCGCAAGGAACAAATGATAATTGAAAGAGAAAAACAATGACAAGCAAGTGAGGTTCAAAGAGAACACCAAAGGAAAGAGAAGGAACAAAAAAAAAGGAGTAGCAAAGGATTGAATGGGAAGCTCCTAAAAAAGAAAGAGAAATGGAAAAGGCTAGAAAAGAGGTAGCAAGGGAAAGATGTCTTAACAATCCTTTAAATCCCTTTCCTAACTATCATGCAATATTCACTGACATTTTTTCTATTCATTTCCCCAAGTATTGTCCACCCTTGCCTACCCCAAGTATTAGCCAACCACTTTCAAGTTACAGTCCTACTGATTCAGAGGCCACAAACATGGAAGAGTAGTTGGATAGGCAAGATGCATATACCAACAATACATCAATAGATAGCTTCCCAACATCTAATTTCTCTTTTCCAATTTTCTTTACATAATTGGAATGCTAGATTGCGAACAATTTTGTTGTGAATATTTTGAAGGTGTCTTATTGATGTAATTTCAAAATACTAATAAGTTCATCTTTGTTGTTTCATAGTTGAGTTTATGTTTCACTAATATGTTCATCTTTGGATTTTTCAAAAATAAACAATGCTTGTTATACTATCTTGTGAATAGTACTAACTTAAACCAACATTATGATTTAAATATTTATAACCCTTTATGAAACTAATATAATTGTAAAAGTATACACATAGGCACACGTGCATACATACAAGTAAGAGTCACTATAATTGAAGAACAAAAAAACCATGTATCTAATTGTAATGCCATCCCCAAGATTAAGCTAATATAATACTGTAAGGTAACTAAATAAGAGAAGAAAATAATAAAATAGAATAATTAAAGATAAACTACTCAATTTATGACTTGTCTAATGATAGAAATAATGATGAAAGTATTGCATGATCCAAATGAATATTTTTTAAGTTAGATACTTTATTTGCGAATCCAACAATTATATTTACAAGAGGGAATAATAATAAATAATAATGATATTGTCACTAAGGAATTTCACAATCATTACTTTATGATAATTCTGATAATGTACACACCAAATGTTAATATAAAAAAAATGAATGACTTTTCTTTTCTTTTTATTTTTTGAAATCAAAAATTGCTATTCCAACTTTTACATTAATTGTCAACATCATTTATATTCATTTAACCTACACAAACATGGAACATATTTTGATATGGTTAGTATTAAATCTCCACAATGACATTAAATTATCCCCCCAAAGATATTATTACCATTAAATCAAAATGAAATAGGAAATCTAAAAATTTTAGTGAAGGTAAAATCAATATTACGCAAAGGCTGAGATATGTAATAGAATCAAATACTAAAGATGCATCGTAAGTGTTAAACCAACC
>VDFB02124627.1:0-42024 GCA_007258455.2 Sequoia sempervirens | reverse complement strand
AATAATATACTCAAAAGCATAAAACATCATTAATTAAAATATCTGCTAAGCTAATTCAAAGAATCCCATAATGATAACCTCAGAGTAAAATGCCATCACATCAAGATATAACATTCACATCGCTTTACAGTTAGCAATCAAATAATAACCAAGTACCAAAGTCACATCATAAATAGAAACAACATAACAAAGAAGAACACTGCTAAACAAAAGAGCTAAAATGGAGGGGTGCTACAAAATTACACTCTAAAAAAATATGGGATGAATTTTTTGAAGAGAAATCTCTAATTGGAAGAGCACAGTTAGTTGCAAAGTTATTTAGACGAAAAGAAATGACCCCTATTTTGGTGTTGTTAGGGGTTGATAATAGGAAAAGGTCATCAGATTTAAAACAAACAATTGTTGAAAACTTGTAAGAAGCATTGGAATGTATTGAAAAGAAGAGTCGATCTAGTGATTTAAGTGTTGCACGTAGAGCATTGATGACTGTAATTTCTACTAAGAAATTATCACATAGAAGACAAGTTCAAACAATTTTTGAATTACTAAATGTTTCTAGAACTGTTCAAAGGTATATTGAAAAGAGAAATGAAATAGATGGAAAAATTGAGAAGAATTGGGTAAATATTTGTAGGGTTCCTCGAAAAGATAGAATTTCAAAAGATGTAAAGAAACAGGTAGTTGAATATTGGACCACCCACTCTTGTGTTTCTTCCAATAGAAGGGATACTATAAAAATAATAGGTGATGATGGTACAAAAAATTTTCATCCAAAACATTTTATAGATACAACACAAAGTGAACTTTTTGAAGCATTTAAACAAGAATTTTCAAATGTGAAGATTTGTCAAAGGATGTTTGAAACACTATGACCATCATTTGTACGTATAAATAAAGTACGTGAAAATTGTTGTCGAAATCATGTTGAATTTGATCTACACGTACAATCATATAGAAAAGTTATGCCAGCAATTGATCGGAGTTGTAACACCCCTCCATTTTGTTCTTTTGGTCGAACAGTGTTCGTTATGTATGCATTTACCTTGTTAGCATTTTGGTTATGAACTTGGTTACTTTTGATCACTAATTGTTAAGCGATGTAAACATTATGTTTTGATGTGATGGTACCTTATTCAGATGTTATTATTATTTCATGTTTTGGATTAAATTAGCATGTATGTGAATTACTGATGCTTTATGCTTTGATTATATCATTGATGACAGGGGATGCACCGGGTTAGCAAGATACATTGTATTGGTGAAGGGATGGATCACATCACCTCGCATGCAGTGCCCCGCGGATTCCGCCGATTTCCTCTTCACGTAAAAAGCTCTTTTAATATATATGTTTACCACCCCACGCGATGCGCATGTGACATTGGATCTTGACCTGGTTCCATGGTGGTCCCGAAAGGTCCCTTGGGTCCAAATGGAAGCAACTGTGAGATAGTAGCCGCTCTCTGCGGTTCGCGATACCACCCTGCTCTCAAGCAGTGCGCCGGGCTGTTAGTTGGGACAAGTTATCTTTGTGGCTCTCTTCTCTCCCCCTTGCCCTTGCATTTAATTTTGCAATTTTAAATTCCAAGTAGTTTGCTCTTTATTTTAATTAAAATGTCGCACAAATAAACGAGCGACTATTAATTAATTAGTTAATTTAATTTAATCAATAAAATAATCTAATCATGGATTAGATTTATTTATTGATAAATTAAATTAAAATAATTGTGCTAGCATTAGTAAATATTGAGATCAAATCAAAAATAGAATTATGCCTTGTATCCCTTTTTGAAATAAAATTAAAAATGATTTTAAATGTAAATTGGTAAATTCAATTTTGTGGAAGAAAGAAAATTTAATTAGCATTTGGGTTGCAAATAGATCTTTGTTTCAAATTAATATTATGCAAATTACAATGGGAAATAGAAATTGTTTTATTAATTTGCAAAAATAAAATATCTAGTTTTAGCAATAAATTTTGGTAGGTGAGTTCAAAATTAGGGGTTTGACAAATTTGGAGAAGGGATTGCATAAGATAATTGTTGTTTTATTTTGAAATTTTAAGTTTGTAATTTTGGACAGCAAACTTGGATTGAAATTCTTGAAAGAAAGAGAAGAAAAAAGGATTTGTTGTGATTTTTGTGGAATTTTGAGGAAGCAAGGGGATTTCTTGGTGGAGCTAGAATCTAAACAGGGATTGGAAAACTCCATTGGCAATATTCAAGCTTTGGGAGAAAAAAAAATCCAGGTTTTCTTTTCTTGTTTTGTTTACATTTTGAATTTTTTTTTTACAGATGTTTACATGCTATTGGAAAAGATTTACATCTTAATCTGGTTGCAAAATTTGAAATGAAACCACTGTTAAGATCTTAGGAAAGATTTGAAATGGTTTAGAAAACTCAAACCCTTTCACAGAAATTTGTTTTGGCAAATTATTTGTTTTAGAAATCAAGAATTGGTATGTTGATTACGTGAGAAAAGTTTCTTCAATTTGTCTGTAAGTAAAGAAACTTGTATATATAATATATATATATGTATGTATATTTGAGAAAAATATACATATATATATATATATATATATATATAAAGTATATATGTATTTATATATATTTGTTTGAGTTTTAAATCTGGTAAATTTTTTTTGAGTTTTAAATCCGCCCAGGGCATGGTGTTTTTGTTTTTCTTTCCAAACGAATTCTTCTTCGAACTTTTGTTTTGGGCATGGCAAATGGGGGTTCGCAGCCACAGTCGTCCCCCCTATGGAGGACGCTGCTATGGCCGCGCCCCCACATAGTGGGGGAGGCGCTGCCACAGGCAACGACCTCCACATAGGGAGGCAGGGCCGCGTCCGTCCCCTGTGTAGGGTTGAAACCCCTGCCGACCACGCTTGGTTATTTCAATTTATTTATTTATAAATATAAGTTATATTATATATGTATAATATTATATATATTATAATGTATGCATTATATATATATATATATTGCATATCTATATCTATAATTTGTAACTTTTTTTTAATATATTTTTTATATTATTTAATTATATAATATATATATTATATATTATATTTTAAATAATTGGGTTTTTAATTTAAATTAGATGGAAATAAAAAAAAGTTTTATTTTAAATATTTGGATTTAAATAATGTTGTCATTATTTAAATAATATATTTAAATATATTGTTGGTCATTTTATTGCTTTAGAGATGCAAATACTAATTTTAAAATGAAAACGTTTTTACTTATTTATCTATTGGAGAATTGATTTTAGTATTGGTTGTAATCAGGGTTTAGAGATGAATATTTAGATTTACATTTCTTATTGCTTGGAAATGAAATTGTGACAAGATTAGTTATTTTCAAGTAAAGTATAATTGATGTACATTAGAGTTAAACAATTTGTCATGAGTGGATCTTGCCCTATGAATTAAATTGCTTAAAATTAGAAGTAATTGTGCAACGTGTGATTGACTTATTTAGATTTAAGAAATCCTTATGTTAGATTTATTTTCCTAATTGCTTATTGGTTGTGTTTCCATCGATGTGTTGACGGGAAAATGGGGTGTTTGGTTTTGTAAGTCTTCCAAGGGAATTCATTTTGTGGGGTCCTTTGTTATGTTGGTTCAACTCTTGGGATTTGTTTTGGGTAGTGCACGAGGTTGTAGTTGACTAAATCACCCAGTTACCATGAACGGGTTAGGTGATATGTTATGGTTCCCCAAGTACTACGATCGGGTTGTGTGACCTTATGTGTTAAGGTTGGATTTGGTTTTTAGTTTTGTGCATCTTGTCTACCCAGAGTTTGGTGGTTTCGAAACCCTGTGTTGTCAGTAGGAGAGTGGCTCTTTGTGGGGGTCCTACACACAAAGTGGTATCAGGGTAACTCACTTAGAGTTTAATCAAGTGATAATTTAAAAGAATTAATGGGGAACTTCACACTAATAAAGTTAATGAATGCCTCTCTCATGAAGTATGCGTTATTAAGGCTCGAGATGAGATGAGATGCATAGTTTTGCATGAGGGTCCAGCGGCCAGTAGAGGCAAGCCAGGGTAACCCATGATGGGGGTCTGGTAGCCTAGGAAGGTTGAGCTAGGGTAACTCATGACAATTTATGTATGACGCTCTCCCTACATCAACAGTTAGTTAGCTATTGTGTGTTGTACAATGGTGTACTTGTCCTATGTAACCTAGAAGCAATGTATTGTCTTGTGAGTTTTCGTACTGTGTTAAGTGATGTTGTTTGGTATTTGAGTTGGTTCAGTTATGTTTAGCCTTTGTCTAGAGGTAGTTGGTCTTGACCAGAAATCTTTGTTACTATCTCCTAGCATGGGGGGTGAGCCTTTGGGTTTCACTTGGTTGGGTGGAACGTGCACCTTACACCGTTGGCTTTGATCGTGATCATGTGGACGAGAATTTCATGTTGGGGAGCTCGTTGATTCCTGTTACTCTTCTAGTTCTTTCATTCTAGTTATTCTTGTATTTCATTACCCCTCATTTGTATCGAGGTGGAAATTGTAATAAATTATCATACTTATTTGATTTACCTCATTCAGGGAATGAGTGTTGTAATTATATTGTAAACAATCGTTATTGGATATCATGTTGTATCTATTAGTCTTTGATGTAATTATCCTGTATGGAATGTATGTACTCTAATTACTTAATTGAATGATGTTATGTTTTCATTCCTTGTTCGTTTAATTTAGGTTTAAGTAATCTTTGTCTTGTAGCCTTAGGGGATGTTGGCAATGTGTAGCGAACTTGTACGTTATTGCACTTTAACAAAAAAAAAAATTGTTGCATTTGGTTAGTGAATTGTAACTTCCCCTAGGGTTGCGTGGTGGGGCATTACAGGAGTTTAGCCATCCTTGGAAGCACAACACAATTTGTGAAGTCTCTTCTATGTGAAAAATCAAAAAATTTGGACGAATTCAATGTTCAGTGTATAAAAAATCTATGTAATGATTGTGGAGATGTGAAGAATCTTTTACATGTTGACAATAATGAAATGAAAGTTACTTGGAAGAGATTTGAATATGAGACATACTTAACGAAGTCAGGAGTTGAGGCCAAAAATTTGTTCTCAAAGAGAGTGGATTACCTTACAATGAATTCATGAGTAAATTTTGCAATATCATATATCCACATATCCAACATTGTCATGCTGCAAGATGGCAAGCTAAGCAATTTCGTGATTCAAAGAATTGTTTTCCACTAGGTTGTATTCTCTCTATTGTAGATTTCTCTGAGAACTATACATTTATTCCTCAAAGTGAGATCCAAAGTCAATATTCTCATTTAGAGAAAATTGCAATCTTCGTGCAAGTTTGCTACAGGCATGTAGAGTTAGCGGTTGATGGAATACAAAGTAGCAAAGATGATAGAATTATCATCAAAGATGTTCACTTTTATATCAGTGATGATACGAATCATGATAGAAGCTATGTAGCTCATTTTTTCAATTTTTTTTTTGAAGACCTAAGATGATGTGGAATAAATCAAGAACAACACTGGATATGGTCTGATGGATGTGCTGGTAAGTACATTGTTTTTAATTTTTTTTTAAAAAATTATATTTACTTTTAAATTTGAGACTTAAATTTTTTGATTGCTTAAATCTATTTATATATAATTACTTTTTTGAAGCTAATTTTGTTTTCAAGTGTTTAATTATTTGTAACTTCACAAGACAATTTAAGTCTGCCAAAGCTTTTGTTTGGTTAAGTAGTCAACATGCTAAACACAACACCAGTTTTTTGTGGAATTTTTATGAGTGGACATGGAAAAGGAGAGGCATGATGGAGTAGGGAGCATGCGTGAAGCGTGTAATCACTCACCGCAGAACCCCAAAAGGACACTACACAACAATTACAACAATAATTTTTTAGAGACATTTTTAGTTACCATAACATACATGTAAACACAAGTTTACGAATTTCATGTAAGTAAATTCACTAACTCATACATCCCTTGGGGTACACGAGGAGTCATTACATGACTTAGATCCACACAATGACAATAAAGAATAAAATCCAAAGATATAAACATTAACAAATATAACACATCCATGATAAAGCATTGATGGAAACATTAGAGTGGGGTACAACACATAAATAATTAACTCAACACACACACAACCCCATGGCCACAACTACACTGAAGTTTAACATTACATTACGTGCATAAATGTTCAATAGGATACTGTGCCATAAAAAGTGGTTCCAATCATAAATGGAAACCATACACGAAATAACATGATACAAATGAATACAAAATATCACAACTGGCTCCAAGACAAATACAACTCTAGAGTCGCTGCATCCACACCAATCCGCACCTCTCGATCCTCGACTGGGGACCCAATGGGGTGCTTAGCACATTCCACCCGACCATGTGAGTCCGAAGACCCACCCCCCGTGCTAGGAGCCTGACAATAAGAGTCCTCAACCAAGAACATCCCAACACAGAATCACAAGACTCACAACATACAAAAGTATCATAAAACTCAAGAATTGCAACAACATCCAATAGTCAACATAATAAATTAAGATCACAAATCCCATCACGTAAATCAAAGCAATGACCAATAAATAAGTAACCAAAGGATGATCATTAAACACTTCCAATCAAACTGAATTAATAAACATAATACAATTCCAAATTGCAATTAAATAATACAATAACATCATATCACCGTATCAAAAGAGTACAAGGTCATAAGTCAAATATCAACGAGATCATACAAGACCACAAAGTACACCAAAGATGTATCAAGACAATAATCATAAATCAAGATAAATCCAAATATCAACAATCTAAACCAACTCCCATAACCTACTTCCAGAGGAACACAATAAAGTAAAACACATGGGCAGCTAGGGGAGAGTGTCATCGCATAGTCCTACATGGGCTGTCCTGTGCTCTTCCTCCCAACTGGAGGCGCCGGTCCATAGGGTGACTCATGCGGAGCTGTAAACCTCTCGTGAGGACGAGGTCACGACCTTGCCAACCACGGCCTTCTCAGCCTTCCATTAGTCTGCGGAAGCACTAATGAAGACGAGGCATCCATTTTTTTTTAATCTTGTAATGATATTACTACCCAACCCACCTAAGTTAATTATTAGGTTTTCACTTGATTACTAACTCACTCGTGGGTTATCCTGTGCCCTTCCCCTTAAATGGGGTGCCGGCCCCCATGAGGAGCCACTCTCCCTAGAAACCCCCACAACATAAAAAACCAAGGGTTGTACCATCATAATCTGAACAAAGAATCACAACAAAAAAGCATGCGAGGCATTACCCATCTCGCTAACCAATACAAAAAAAATCAGAGTCTCAACAAAGTTCGTACAACCCTTTCGAAATAATGAAACCAAAACACTTGCCACATCAAGGGCACAAAAGGAGAGAACATCAACTGACAATCAACTCAAACCTCTGGAAGCCAAAAAGAATGAAAACCCACAACCAAGGGTAAAATGAAACAACACAAGTTTTTCCCTAATAATTCCAACACAAGGATAAAATTTCCTCAAATATGAGAGTTACTCATAAAAGCCCTAAAAAGGGAAGATTCATCAAGATCCAACCACAAATCAACAATGGTGTTACCTCAAATAGGAAAACGCACAAGCAAATCAACCTTTAATTCAACGAAATCACTTAATGAAACAAAAAGCCACCAACTAGGTATTCCACGGGAGACCTCAATTTTCTCCTCACAAGAATCCCTTAGATTGGTACGTAAATCACCATCATAAAAATCAGTAAACATGGAAACAACAACAATTATCTATTCACATTAACAATTAGAACAAAATCAATCTTCTCAACAAACAGGCCAATAAAAACCTCAAGTTCTAAATAACAATCCATATAAGAACCTCATCGATTAGACACCCGAATTGCCATAAAATGATCCACTAGCTAACAATCCAAATGAAATGATTAAGAATGAAAACTCAATTCAAGGAATAATTTACTACTATAATGAAGTCAAATAGAGTTTAATTATAATACTTAACCATGGCCAAGGATACACAATTCCATAAAAGTTTAGTACAAACACCCATGACATGACACTCAACAATTTCTTAATTAGAATATATAATTAAGAGAATCATTGTTCCTAGTAAATTTCTATAAGATGAGAGGAGTTGGATATTAAGACAATGTCTATTTAATTCATAAACTAAAAGAAATATAAAGGAATTAAAAGATATCACCAAATTAATACTATAAAATTAGAACACAAAATAAGAGAACATATAAGAAGAAATAATTATGTACTTCATATTTTAATTTCCACTATATTAAAAGAAATCCCAAGTTAATATTTTCAACCTACCTTTCCATTTAAAATTAGATACAATAATCAGTAATATTCCTTATCCTTAATCTCATAATTGAATTAAAAGATTATTTCCCTCGAACAATAATATTTGAGACAATCTTAATACAATTTCCTAGTTATTTAGCTTACACACTAATCTTACCATTCTACTCTAAGGGTTATAAAATAACAATATTCACCTACAAATTAACAAAGAATAATTCCATAATAATAGTGATAATAATAATATCCTAAATTTCTTAATCTTCTTAGACAATTTGCTAATCATTTAATAACGGAAATAACCTTTATTCCATTTTCAGTGTCAAGGAAACTTAACTTTGCTTATCTTTATTTAAGTAACCATTTAAAGAAAATGAAGAGACATATTTTAATATCTATCTCACTACACATTTATCACAATAATGACTCCATTCCCCTATAGCTATAAGCACATAACATTCAACCTCTAATTCTACAAACACAACCACCACATATTTCACCTAAAGCCAAGAGACACCATGATTCCAAGAACTACCAAAGAGACCCCTAAAAATACTAAGTTATTTTATCTTGCTATTCAAATTTCTCATTTATTCATCTAGGAAAACACTTTGCTACAAATCAATTTCTACATGCACAACATAAATACAATATTCACTCCAATATAACTAAGGTGAGAAATGAGAACATTTTGTTATTTATTTATATATCTATGAAGAACAGATTATTGTTTGAAAAGCCTTCTACCAGATTATTACCTATATAAATATTTTATGACTATAGGACTATACTATACTTAGATCACTGCCTATGAATCCTACTATCAACTCAACTTCAACTTTTCACTACTTAAAACTACAACGAACTCAGCAATATCCTGGAACAGTGACTAACATCCAAAGCATATACACATACTAATCAATTCATGAAACTAGAGAGATTGTTTAAACTATTAAATTTCCCATTATGACCAGGTGAGAAGGCTGAGACAGATTTCAAACAGAATCAGAGAGTTTATTTAAATCTATACACTCTGCCACTGACAGGTTATCTATGAAATCAGAGAGATTAATAAATTTACTACACCTTGCTAATCTAAAGTTGCAGTTGTGATAGAAAGCCAATGATATCAGGGAGACTATTTAATTCTGCACAATGCCTCTACTCAAAAAGGTGAAACAGTGACAGGTCGCCAAGTATATTAGAAAGTGAATATTGGAAATTGGAAATATCGCTATCTACTTGCATTTTTATCAATTCTCAAATGTTGTCCGCAAGGCTGAAGAGAAGGAGAAAGGTAAGGTACAAAAACGTGACTTAAAAGAAGGAGAATTAATATACAATTTTTCTGTTTTGGTACCTGATGCATTTCAGATTAGAGGCGAGTTTCCAGAGATTATTTAAAGCTTTAAACTTCCCATTATATTCAAGCGCAGCAGCTGAGACTGGTCGACAATGGGATCAGAGAGATTATTTAACCTCCGCAACATTCTATTTTCAAATACTACGGATATGATAGGTTGCCAAAGGTATCAGGGAGATAATATAAATTTAGATTACCAGACTATGTGAAAGAGCTCATCTAAACACTGTATCCAATAACATCAATTTCTCTCAGCTTCGACTGAACGGAGGTAATTGGCAAAGGCTTGAAACATTGCGCAGACCATGAGAATTAAATAATCTGCTCATTGGTCCTCAATTTCTTCGCTTGAACAATCTGCTCATTAACGGCATCAGAGAAGACACACGAACCAAGCTTCCTCCGAGTTTGAGATGGTTACGGTTGCAAAAACGTGAGAAGCCATTTTCCTTTAGTTTTGGATAACATTTGGGATTCTTTCTATTATGTTAGTGATCGATAAAATTTCATTTCCCTGTGCAGGAATTGCGACAGATTGACACTGGAATCCGAGAGATTATTGTAAACCTTTAAACTTCCTATTATAATTCAAAAAGGGCATGGATGAGACAGGATGTCATAGCAATCACAGAGATTATATAAATGTTTAAAGCTTCCTATCATGCTCAGATGTGACGGCTGAGGCAGGTTATCAAAAGAATCAGAGAGATTAATTAAACCTTTAAAAGTTTCCTATTATTTCATGTGCAGCAACTACGATAGATTGCCAGAAGAATTACACAGGTTATTTAAATCTTTAAATTCCCTATCATGATAAAGCGCTGCAGCTTAGACAGATTGACAAGGGATCAGGGTTATGCATAACGAAGTCTTTCTAAACTGTCAAAGGAGTTATTCAATACCACTGGTGAACATCCAGGAAGCATTCGGAAGGGGAGTACTGAGGACTGGTTGAAAGGTGGTAATTTGATTGCACATTGAAGATGGTTCGAGATTCATATGATGGAGACCATTACAGGGTAATGTGCGCCCTTGCAGGTACCTAGGATCTCTTCCTTCTATATTACAAACAAAAGAGAATAACTAAATATACACAGGACAAATCAAAGTTCAAGGTAATGAAAAGAAGGCTTCATGCTGATACGATAAAGGTATACTATCTTTCCTAAACCTTTACGACTTTAAAAGTCCTCAACATTTAACATGTGCATGCTTCAATTCTAAATCCTCAATGCTAGATTTAACACCAATGTAGAGTCACAAATTGGTTCCATAAAAGATCAGAAATTTGTTAATGTTAACAACCGAGAGTTCATCATTGTTCAAGTGGAATAAGTAAGACATACCTGCGAACACTCTTTTCATCCTAGACCAGACTCCTTCCCTTCCCCATCCTTCATCCTCCAAGAGCTACGATACTCCTATGCTCGCAATCGCTCCCATTGAAGACGTTGCCCCCTCTTCTTTTATATGATCTGGAAATCTTTGTTTATAATTCATTTCATGGTGTCTTTTCCAATCCCATCGGAGAACCGTTCGGCTTCCATCACTTATAATGATTTCTTTGATGGTATCTTTTACACTCCCATTAGGAGACCATTGCACTTCCATCAGTTATGATTGTATGCCAGCCACTACCCATATTCATTATTTTATAATTGACTCTCAAATAGATAAATATTTAATAATTTAATCCTTTCTAATATTTTCTCATTTTTTTAAATTTATTAATCGAATTTAATCATTAAATAATAATTACCTTTCCTCATCTAATCCAATCATTTTAAATAACTAACTCCAAAGATAATTAAATTAACGTTTATTATTGAAACAAATTCTTTATTTAATTCCAGTTAAAACAAGTAACCTTATACTTAATTTTTTATTAAACAATTCCAACCATATTATTAGTTTTATCTCATAACCTTCAAATTAGATTAAATAATAAAATCACCACATCATCATCATGACATTACCAACAACTTACTTGACATCCATGACGACCGAAATGGAGGACACTACACTAATAGAAGAGAAAGCTAAAGCCTTCCCATCAAAACAGGTCTTCATGGAATTTAAGACTTGGAAAGAATAGAAAAAGTGACCAAATCTAAGGCGATGAGAGCACACCAAAGAGAAAGATTCAAAGAGAATAATATGTTCCCAAACACCTAGCTTGGAACAAATCTTAATTTTATTTGGTAGAATCTTACCAATTTCAACAAACATACAAAATATTGCATAAACTAAGTGTTTCTTGTCTTTCACGATCCTATCTAAGGCTAAGAAAGAACCAAGACCATCACCAATACCACAAAATATTTATTCATCACAAAATTCCAAAGGAAGTGTTGGGAGTCTTACCCAAATAGGAGCCCAATCAAAGCTTTCCTTGGAAGCATCAAAACTAGGTGTCCAACTTTTTAGAAGGAGGATAGATTTTCCAAAGAACCATGGCCCACTCGACAAGGTACTCATACTTTGATCAAGGTGTTGGAAGGAGAAAAGGAAAAATCCGTTAGGCATAACAACTGAGCAAAAGGATTCCATTTATTTAGAGCCTATTTGCAAAAAAAGTTTATAATTGGACGAGGGCCTGAGAACCTCCCAATAAGAGTATTTTCCATAATAGATTCATAGTTTTTTCTACCACAACATCAGTAATCCTAAGGAAGAGGAAATATTCCATAGCGGCTTTCCTATTCACCTCATCCTAGATAGGAGCAATAGCATCCAATGACCCATCATAGGGAATCTCCTCACTCAAATTAGAAGAGAGGGGTCCCTTCTTAACAACAACCAACCCAATAGGGGAAGTTGTCACACCTAACTCTACAGGGATGTGAGAGGACAAAGGAAGGTCCTCCAATCCAAACCCAATGCTAACATCCTTCACAAGCATTCAAACCTTGCTCAACCCTTTAGACAAAATTGAAGCTAGAAAAACATCCAAATTCCCATCCAAGCTACACCCCTCACACAAAGTGGGAGAGGGGGCTGCTTGACTATTGTAAGATGGTGGAAAACATTCTAGCCTAGAAAAGTGACAACCACAACACTTCTAAGCTAGAAACCTCATCCAACCAAGAGAATACAAACAAATGGAGATAAATCAAAATGAAAAAACATAGAATAGAACACTCCCCATTACAATTGATTCACTTCTCTTGTCTCTCCTATTTCTTCTTTTTCCAATATTGCCCTCAAATTTGTTGCTGAAGTTCTACAAATACTTGCAAATAGTAAGCAAGAAAGTTGGAGATAATGTTTGTTAAGGACAAAGTGAAGGAGAAGAGCTTCTTTTATAGACAACCATTCAAACCGATGGTCAAGATCAAGCTTCTAGAAAGATGCCAAGATCGATGGTGGAGGATGTGTTGTCCCTATAGCACACACGCCCTGTTCGAAATGGGGACCCTCTCTTTTTGCCTTCATTGGGTCACATTTTTTCCTTCGCCTCGTTTTGCATGCCCCCTAGTTTTGAGTTCCAAGTGGTCGAGAAGTCTCAAAGTTGTCATCCTTAGTCGACCAAAGTTCACCACCCAAGAAATTTCTAAGTCTTGGGCCTTCGTGGAGTCTCTGTGGCAGCCTTCCCTTAGGCTTCCAAACCAACGTCCTTTGCCTCCTGTGGGTCCACTCATACAGGTTTCTATTTGCACGAAGCCATTTACCTTTTTTGTTTCACTGGTAGTTGATGCCCGATGTCAACCCACATGGTGGGTTCTGCACTCGCCTTGGTCGTCCTTTCCGCCACCCCATTCGACGATGACTCCCAAGGTGCCACCTACATGGTGGGTCCCTACTTTCCCATCATCATTCATTTTGAAACCTACGCCCAGCTACCCTGCCAGGTGCCATACAAGCATTAAATATAGGCCATTAATGTACATTTTCCTATAAATAGGCCTTTTGACTTGTCATTTTCACCCTGCGCCCGTCCAAAATTTATCAAAGCAAAGCATTTGTTGCCGCCTTTGTGCCCGCATGATCTCCCAAACGATTTCCAGTATTGCCTTCATCAAACTCATCAGGATTCCCATGTATTCCATTGCCACCTAACTCACAACGTCCTTTAAATGAGTTTGCAAATTAATTGAAAATTAAGGAAAACCTTGAAAACTCCTCTAGGTGGCTGACGGAACATGAAATTTCATACCGACCCATCTCAAGAAACCTAAAAAATTGATCAAATTCTGCCTATAGGGGGCCATGTGGGATTTCACCTCCCCACACCCATTCTTCACCAGAGCCCTTGAGTCTTTGCATCCTACACCCTCATCATTGTTGTTTAAACCATTCGCACTTTCAATATGAAAATCCTAGCCTTCACGTTTTATAGGTCCGCCCTAGCGAGCGGACATCCCCTCACCACCGCCTTAAAACTCAAACAAAATGAGCTTAAGTACGAAGCCTAAAGCTTGGAGGCCCATGCGGATCCATTGTTGTGGACCACCATGTGCAGGTTTCCCCACCTAATTGTTGTTCCAAAACAACTGTCTCATGCCTGCCTTCCGCATGGTGGGCATTGATGAGGTTGTTTCCACTGAGCCTTCAAAATGATTAAGTCCTCTTTGCGAACGCATTTGTGCAGGTCGCTTGCTACCCGTCGCCATTGTTTCCAATGCCTATCATGAGCGACGAACCCTTTACCTCCTCCCGCCTTGTAGGGTCTGCGCCTCCCAGTGCTGCCTCGAACTCTCAAAGGAGAACGTTAAGTCTTGGGTCCCTTGTGGACCAAATCATGTGGAAGTACCTTCGCAAGCCACCCCATCATCATTGTTGTTTTAAGTAGCCGAAGGCCTATGCCGATCCACCCCACGGACTTCAACCCCTCCATCTCCCTTTGAGCCTACATGGTAAAAATGACTAAGTGTAAATTGTGTTGTAGACCTTGCTTTGCGGGACGCCGCTTGCAGCCCACCATCATATGGTGGTCGTTTGCAAAACGATCGTGCTCAACCTACCACCCGCATGGCAGATCCTGAGCTTCCCTCCACCATTTGTGCTCTCTTAAGCGAAAGGAGCCTTGACAAGTTGCCATGTAGACTCAATGGTACGAACCGCACTCTCCGGGTCATTGTCTAGTGCCCGTCATCATTGAACAACCATCTTCCAACGGCCTTCCGCCAACCTCTTCCCACAAATCCCAAGGAGACTAAACTTGAAGGAGTGAACACGAACCACCTGAGCTACCTGTGGGTGCCACTATGTGAGATTCCCCTTGCAGGTTTCTATGTCGTGGCCGTCATTTTCAAACTGTTGAGCCTAAAACATCCATGGCATCCCTTGCTCCTACATGCCTCCTACCCACATAAGAAAAACAATGAATTCAATGCCTCCAAACTTCACAGATGAATTTCCTAGCACACTCAATGCCTTGGATTCTCAACCGACCTCCAATCTCCAAGGTGGAATTCTAAATGCGAGTGGTCGTATGTGGGCCATCATGCTCCCAGTATTGTTTTCCTTATGCTTCCTCCAGACGAATGCCAACCCAGGGAAACCCGCATCCTTGGGCCCACATTGCTATAATTGACCCAAATGAAGGCCAAATGAGGAATGTTGATGAACTTTATGATCTTTGAGAAATGAATTATTAAATCTAACCTTCATTTTGCAGGATTTCATTAACATACCTTGATTTTTATATGAATATTCTTACTCCGCCCTTATTTTCAAAATTTATGGAATCTGCTACGAACACATCGGGATAGTCTGCAAAGAAGGAAAAGGGGAAGAAGACTACCAAACCACCGAGGGGAAAAGAAGAAAAGGACTAGATGAAGTATCAGTTCTACGAGATGGAAATCACCTCCAAGGTCACCTCAATGTGGGATTCAATATCAGATACCAACCTAGGACACATGGACATAGATAAATTCAAAAGAAGAATCACAAGCAACCCTATCACCGAAAAATGCATGGAAGATTCAAAAGAGTGGTCTAGCCAAGGCAGTTGGCTTCCTACTTGTGCTTGTGGCCCCAAAACTTGTAATGGCCTATAGAGAGTGCTATCACAATGGTAATAGGAAAATCATAGATCATGAGGGCAGGGTGTTGGCAGACCTGTCTGCTCGGCCCATCAGCGAGACTTTCCATATCTCGACATTTGACCCCATGGAAGAAACAAAGAAGGGATACATCAAGAATATGTGGAAGGAAGACCCCTTAGCATGCAAGAAGCCAATCAACCAACAGTGGTTGAAGGAGAAGAGGGGTAGCGCCGCTAAGATGCCACAAGAGCTTTACAGAAGTGACTTCCATGAAGTGTCGGACCAGATAGTGGAGGAGGAGGACACCATCCTCGATGAAAATTTTGATGTAGTGGCCAATTTTCCATTATTGTTGATTGATTGGGACAAGGAAGAGGTCAATGACCTCGACATTGTAACCAGGCCCATCAAGAGCATAATGAGACAATGGGTGAATACTCAAATCACCCATATACTCAAATCACCCAACTCAAGGCACAAGGTGTTGTGTTGACATATGGTGAGCTCATGGATGAGCTCAAAAGTGAAATAGATAGTGGAACAATTGTTGCCCCAATAGAGGAAGCTCCTAAATCCCTTTCGGCCATAAGATCGAGGAAGAGGAAAGATGTGTCTAAGCTTTAATCCAAGCACAAAGTATACACACAAAAGGCCTCAAAAGGAGAATCCTCATCAAAAAAGGCCAAGAAAATCAAAGGATTTAGTGAGATGCCCACTATTGAGGAGGATCCCCAACATGAGGGAGAAGAAGAGGCTAATCAACCAAAGTCACCACCTACTATCTTTGATCCCGCCATTGATGCTGCTGTCACCACCCCTCCACCCCTCGCGTCCCAGAAATTTTTTAGTTTCCTCTCCGCCTACCTTAGACATCTCTGTCCACCTTGCCTCCACTTCACCAACGACCCCAATAATGGTATTAGAATCCTCTTCGACCACAACATCTTTGTTGTCGTATGCCTCACTTCCCTCACCATTGCCTACCCTCTATACTACAGTATCATCAATTGCCACAACCATTATTCCTTCCCTCACCTTTCCTGAGGCATTTTCCAAATATATACCAAGAATGCCAGTCGAGCTCTCTCGGGTTATAAAAAACCCCATTGTCCAAGTTGTAATTACCCAAATTGTTGTTGGCCTATCCATTCCTCCACCACTCATGGAGTCACCAAAGATGGAAGGGACCATGCAAATATCAAAAGAAATAGAGAAGCGACAAAAGGAGGTTGCCAAAGGAATAATGGAAGAATCAAAAGATCCTTTCAAGGATGACTACTTCGAGCACCTCAAGGGTAGAGTAAGCCTGAGTGTGGACAAGGTGGCAATTGATGAGGAAAAGACACAATCATCTAGGCAGGATGTTGAATCCCTCAGTGCAAAGTACATCATAGAGACCTTTGATCAAGAGCTTGAAGAGGAGTTGTCTCAACAACTTAGGGATGTTGGAGAAGAGGTTGAATCAAAAAAGAAACCTTCTAAGGGGAAGAAATAAGACACTAAAGCTAACATGGAGATACTCGAAGAGCCTCCATTGATTCGGCAAGACAAAGGCCCAATTCAAGAAGAAGAGGTACCACCAGAAGAAGAAGAAGGAGAAAGAGAAGAAAAGAAGGAAGAAGATTCTCTTGAGAAGAGCCTTGAACCTGAACACCATGAAGAGCTAGAACACGAGGAAAAATAGGTGCCTCAAGTAGAAAGTGTTGTTGAGGAGATTATAGTTGTCACTGAATTAGGAAGGGACAAAACCATACATATTAAGGACTCAAATGAGGAAGAAGAAAGGACTGAGCAAGAAGCTCCAGACAATGAAGAGAAACATCCCCAACATGAACAAGAAGAGGAAGGTGATAATAAATCACCAAAAGGGGAACCTCAGATGCCTGGCTGGCTCAAGAAGTAGCTGCAAAAGAAAACCCCAGTCCTCGTTGATCCAAAGTCCCGAATCGAGGAAATCCTCACCAAGGTACAAACGAAGACCAAGAAGGAAAAGAAGCGAAGAGTTTGATCCAATATCACAGTCGATGCATTAGGATCAAGAACTGTGCAAATCGCCACCCCAGTGTCAAATAACAGGGAGGGTGTTAGCTACACTATCTCCACCATCAACTTGGGCACTACCACAAGAGAGCAGAAGATAGATGAATTCCAGGGATCAATGGCCACGATCGTGGAGACGATGAACAAAGATCAATCCTCTAAGGAGGAACTGAAAGCACAAGTGGCGGATCTCAGCGCCTATATAGAACAATGGACATCTCTAGAGGAAGAAGCTCCAACTATGTCCTCTACACCTTTGCTCCTCTCCCAAGAAAAGCTCTCCAAGATGGAGAAGATGAAGAATTGGACCAAGGCTACTATAGATTGGTTCATACGAGTTCTCTATAATGGTGATATGGGCATAGGCCATGTCGTCCGAACAACCAATAAGTTCTGAGAAGTACATAAGCAGTTGGAGGGTAGGGAGAGGACTTGTCATCAATTCACTGAGTTATATAGCATCACAGATCCTAAGCTCGAGGCCATCCTCAAAATTCCTGAAAAGACATGGGAGAAGGAGCTAGCCCTTATGAAGGATGACCACTAGCTAGTGGAAATGTGGAAGATGGGTCTAGATCACAAGAGAGACGTCCTAGAGAGAGTGCTACATGAAGTTGAGCTTGACCTCAAATAGGTCAAAGAGCATAGGATGAACAACTAGGAGTACTTGAAGCTAATGAAAGATTATGATATGCCCACTATGGAACTAGATCCTGAGAAGATCAGGTCGTATTTCCACAAGAAGATGGGGCAAGGGGTAGCAGATTCACTAACACTAAACTTCATGGATTTAGCTGCTAGATCCTTCGTCTAGTCAAAATAGGTGATCAAGGCCACACCAAAGTGCACGAAGAACTCAGAGTTGACCACTGGCAGATCTAGGAAGCTGACATTGCAGGTTCTTCAATCTGATATCATGGAGTGGAATAAACTTCAAGCATTGATTGGTAAATTTGTGGAATATGCCACCGTTTAGAAAAATGAGGGAAATCCAATAATAGATGATGAGTTCCTAACAATATAAGCTAAGACAAGAACACATCCACTAAAGGACAAAACTACTATAGTTTCAGGACACTACAAGACTATTGGCTAATAGATTGTTCACCTTAAGAATCTATGATTAAATGCTTACAAGGTGCAAGAAAACTAACCCAACGGCTTTGAATATTAATCATTGAACAAGATGAATATTCTCTAAAATTTTTTGAGGTACAACTCCCTCACATAATTTTCAATGAATTGAAAGAACAAGAAAACAAAACATCATGTATGCTTTTAACCAAAAAGCAGAAAAGGTATACCCAATATCAAAAAAATTTCAAATATTAGGTGTGTGATACAAAGAATAGAAGTATTAGCACAAAGACTAATTAACCATAAAAAAAATCCACTCAATACCATATGAGAAATGAAATTGGTTATAAGAACTACATTGCTCATACCAAGATAAGACATGCATAAGATATTCTTAAACTCAAAGATTTAAGAAATCAAATTAACTCCACCAAATTGCACACAGGCAAAATAGTAATTTTCATTCATCAACAATACTGAGAAAACTTGTGAAAAATGTCTAGAGAGAGCATATGAAGATAGATACAATAAAAGTAGATGAATGATTCCCGCCTCTTCATGTCCATAGACAATTAAACAAAAGACACATAAAAGAAATAAAGGAACCATGTCATTATGATGATGTCGCTTCATTTTTCAGCTTCCTGGATCACCAAAGGTCTCTTTCGCCATGCCTGGAAAGTCTTAAGGATGTGCATCAGGTCCTTATGTTTGGGAATGGTTATATTTATCATCCTTACCTTCCATGTGAGATGAATATCTTTATCCATTTCCATGTACTACTCGCAAGCCTTCATAAGATCCATTGCCTGAGATGATACCAGGTGTAATTCATTCAATTTTTGTAAGTGTTCAACATTAAGAATGGATAAGTCAAGAGCTTCTTTGACCATTTTATGAAAATTAGTTGTCAAGCTTCTAGCGTCTACATCATCCCTTATTCCATCTTTATTATGAAGTAGACCAAGAGCTACCAGGGTGCTTAGTGCTTCGTCTGAAATGGCAACGCATTCATTGATGATCTCTTTAAGCTTCTAGGAACTTTGTTTGGAAACCTGTAATTTCCACTCTACTCCTTTAGTCCATGACATGAAGCAAGAATTTGAAGAATTAGGTATGATTTGATTCGCAACTAGTCTTTCCATATGTGAGCTCATTAATAACTTCAATTCAGTTTGATAATTAACCCATAATTTCTCTTCCTTTTCAATAGCAATGGATTCATCCCCTAAGGTGGCTTTCAGAGTATTTGCCTCTTGGAAGTGTTTAAAGGATTCAGTAATGACAAGGTTTCCCTTCTTGATGAGGGACTCATTCCAATCATCTACAACACAACTTAAAACTTTTAATTTTAGTTAGGGATTCCTTTCCAACTATAGTAAGAGATTCAATAGAAGCATCTACCTGAGAGATAGGTTGCAATACCACCTCAAAAATAGACTTCAGAAAATTGGTCAAGTTTTGAACCTGGGCTTTCAATTCATCTTTGCTTTCCTTATCTTTCTTTAGTCTCTCAACCATCTTGGCTGCTAACACCTGAAAATTTTGAACATCCCCAACCATGGTAGGAGGACTGAGGTCAACCCTATTCACTTTAGAGTCACTTGTTGTTGCTTGAGAAACATCTCTCTGCATTGAAGGGTGTGTGATTTCCAACTGGAGTGTCCCTAATTATGTGTCATCTATAAGCCTAGTAGTAGTCTTCAAATTCTTAGGTTTAGGGGTTGAAGTCCTCTATAACAACTGACCTACCATGTCTTGCTTAGGAAAGTTGGGTTGTATAGCTTTCCTTTTCCATGAAAATGAATCTTCTAGCCAAGCTGGGGTTAATGTGACCTTAGTTTCCTTAAAACCTAGAGACTCAAATAACATTCGAGTGACTAGAGGAGTATCTCCTGTAGGTGCAGTTGTTCCTGGCCCCTGGGAGGGGTTTACCTCTTTGACATGTGATTCATCTCTAGAGGTAGGGGAATCAACATTCAAGTTTTCTAATCCTTCCTCTTCCTCCTCTCCTTCATTATCATTTTCCAGAATAGGAAAGTTGAAAATGTCATCCCCATAGGTTTGTGAATACACATTCTTTTCTAGTGGCTCTCCATCACCACCTCCTTGGTTACCTACTGATAAAGACTGGGGAACATTACCAGTTGATTGCCTGCTGGCAGAGGCTTGGGAGGTACCTTCAACAAGTCATGAATCTTTGGATCCAGTACAAGGGCGGGATTGCTCAGTTTTCTTTTTAGTCACCCATTCTCTAGTTTTGGTTAGAACATCAACAGTTCTAGCTTCAATGGTTTCCCTTTCTTTAAATTTCCAGTCCATGGTAGGAATGGGCTGGCTCTCTATCAATTCAGTATATACTAGGTCAATCATGTTAGACCCATCTTCAACAATGTCTTATAAATCCCGTTTCAAATAAAAAATATGATTTTCTCTACTGTTAATCTCATCCAACTTCTTCTCTTTACCTCATATTCATTAAAACAATCGGCCCAATAATCCTCAAGGTTGGATTGGTGATTGAAAGTAGGGCTCAATTTCAAGTTGTTCTTAATATAGTCTTTCAGGTCAAAAAAACACACTCCTCATTTGAGGGCATGCTATACCTGGACAATTCTTTCTCAATATTCAAAGCATCAGACATTGATTGGAGACTATATGCACCAAAACCAAAAGGAAAACTGACTATCAATCTTTTTCTACCTTGACACAGTCTATTAACATCAACCAATTGTCTTCTAACCTCAATAGTCACTTGTTGGTCTTCAGGATACTTGGGTTTTTTAATAGGGAAACTTGCATATTTTCCTACTCTTATGTATGAAAACCTCTTAAATTGGATAAAGTGGCTATCACAAAAATCAACAAACTACCTTGCCTCCAGAGATAATCTCATTGCAAAATGCCTCTGCAATTCCCTAACCATCTCCATGGTAAAAGTGTCAGCAATTCTTCTAAAATGCAAGAAGCTTTTGTGAAGTTGGAGTTTGTCAAAGTAATCATAAATTGGTACTTTTTTCTGGAGGCAAATCACTTGGCCTTAATTCGGTCCAAGGTCGAGTGCTAGCAAAGGAATATATTAAATATAATGACATAAAGAAAAATCTGTTTAGAGTGAAGAACGTCATCCACTCATGTAGATAGTCCCTAATAATCTTTGCCCAGTCTAGGAATTGATCCCCACTCAATATGATTTGGATGAAGAAATACATCCATTCTTCAAAACTGTGAACATTTTCATTTCCCCTAACCCTGTGCAACAACACGACAATATCAACCACTTCATCTACAAAATGATTCCTATGTAGGTTGCGGGGCAATTGAGACTTTCCCTTCTTCAGTTTGACTAGCCAATTCTTTGCTATTACATTTATGTTTTCTTGGCAATAAACTCAATTTGAGAGCTTGTTATGTCCATTGGAGAGTATTCGTCCCTTTCTAGAGTTCTCAAACAAGACACAAAGGTAGACCTTTGAATTTTTAGAACAAGTCTATTATCCTCTATCCTAACTTCCCGCATTTGTGAATTATAATGTCTGATACATTCCAACACTAGTTCAGGGCATTGCACTGCTATTGGAAATGTGGCAGCCTCAATCAACCCACTACCCACTACTCTCTCAATGATAGGTGGAGGGTTAGGTTTATTAAATTTATTCTACAATTCATCTAAATTAACATGCCCTAGCCGAGTATCACTAATTTTAGGTTCTTCATAGGTTAACCCAGGCACATACACATAGCCAGTGTATTTAACTCTTGTCATGTGCACCAGTGGATTTTGACAATATATGTTTCTTCAATGCAAGAGTAAATAATTCAAAAAATAGGTTGCAATAAATGGAAACTGGAAATACCTTTAATGGCGAACCTTGCAATTTGAACTGTGTGTCTCCTCCAGGTTGTCCTAAAAAATTGTTGCGATAAGAATGTTTGCCCATCCTTTTGTTTTATCAAACTTGGCTTCATGGAAAAACATGGGAGTAGATGGACATTAATGTCTTAATTTTGCATTATGGCATGTGGTAGCTATCGCTTTCACTATTGCCCACATAATCGTCTTTCAAAAATTTGAAAACAAACGTCTACAGGCGGTAATAAAAGAAGTTTGAAGAACTCTATAAATATGCGCTCGAGTTCAAATATTATGGTGAAAGACCACTCGGGCTAATAATCATCACACTGGAAGCAAGGTTTGAAAAAACATACAAAACACCGCCTAGTTTAAACATAGGAAGGAGATAAAAGGGGCCCGAGCGATAAAGTGTGAGGTTCGAAGAACTTGAGAAAACACCACCCGAGTTCATACCGTGACATGAAACACCACTTGCTTTAAAATGAGATGTTTTTAAAATAAGCGGATGACTCAATGAGGTGTGGAACAAAATAATAGTAACATTGGCTCTGACTGGGGACAAGGACTAATAAGGATGAAGTAATGAACCTAGACTAAATGTAAGGAAATCAGTGTCTTATCAATTGGGCAATAGAGTCAATCAAAATAGAATGCATTCTCCAGCAACAGGGAAACAAACCAAAAGAACACCAAAACCCAAAACAAAAACCCTAAGCTAAATATGTACAAAATAAAGAAAGGCCACAAGGCCATCATAGCTGATATAGCTTTAGATCTTTCCCATTATAAGGGATGGGAAAAGGAGTTTTGTCAAGGTATGCAAGTTGGTAAGTATTAGGCCCAAACTCTTGACTGATTTTGAAAGGGCCAATCCAGAGTGAATCAAAAATTTTATGAGCACCTTTAGGTTCCTTGCACTTATCCCACAACAAAAATGAGTCCCCAATCATGAACTTTCTCGGTCTGGACTTCCTATTGAAAATATTCTTAACCCTCTCTTGGTGTATGGTTATCTTGTCCACCATCTCCTCCCATTGTTCCTATATTTTAGTTAGTACAAAATCCTCTTTTCCAAGGCATCACTGAATTCAACTTCCTCTATAGCAGACTACAATTTACGAACTAACAATTCTAAAGAAAGAGGAATTGCACTTTCCACCCCATACACCAACTCGAAGGGGGTAATGCCAATAGCCCTTTTTGGAGTTATCTGATCTACCCATAGGGATTCATACAACTTTTTGTGCCAACCCTTCTGATTGTCACTAACCAACTTCTTGATAATATTTACCAAATTTTTATTACTAGACTTTGTTTGACCATTCCCCTGAGGATAATAGTCAGCTAAATGGGAGATAGAGATTCCATAATCATAGTAGAAAAGTGAAAACTCACTACATGAGAAACTGGTAGCATTATTAGTAACTAGCTTATGTGGAACTCCATACCTGACCAAAATGTTTTCTTTGATACAATCACAGACTACTTCAGAAGTAGTTCTCTTGATTGGAATTTCTTCCACCCATTTGGTGAAGTAATCCATAGCTATGATAATATGAGTATGACATCCACTAGACTGTGGGCTAATTGGACCAATAAAATCAAGACCCCATTGTTGAAATGGTCCATCGATAACCACAGGCTTGAGTGGTAAAGTTGCTAGTTGAGGCCTTCTCGCAAATAACTTACACTTCTCACACTTACCCACCCAGTGATAGGCATCCTTAAACATCCCCGACCAGAAATATCCATGTCGTATGATCTTGAAGGCAATCATGGTGGAAGAAAAGTGACCTCCATAGGCCTCATTGTGGAAAATATTAAGCAATCGTTCTTGTTAAGCTTTATCAACACATTTCAAGAAAGTCCCATTTATTCCATGTTTGTATAAGGTGTCACTCCAAATAACATACTTAGCTACCTTCAACTTCAAATTCCTTTTCGCTTGCTTTAGAGGTGTTTTGGACATTGTCCATAAGTAAGGAAGTAAGCAATGTCAAAGAACCACTCATCTTGTAAACTAACAATCAAAACCAATGGTAAATCTTCACTTAGTTTTTCTTCCTTCAAGTTCTCTGCCATCAACTTGCAAAGCCCCCTTCCTCTAACTAATTTTTTAGGCTTTAAGTCCAGATCATACTCTTGCACCTTTGCTATCCAACTACCCCTCTTATTGCAATCAATTTCTTGTTGGGTTAATATGCTCTTGACAATAGGATCTGGTACATAAACTACAGAGTGTGAATGCAAGATATAGAAATGAAACTGCTTGATTGCCCCAACTACAACAAATGCATGTTTTTCGATGGGAGAATAATTAAGCTCGTGTTTCTTTAATGGCTTGCTCATAAAGGAAATGGGTGCCTGAAATTTATCTTCATTTTCTTGTAGTAGTACAACAGATGTGGTATGTTCTGAAGCATAGCAATAAATAATGAAATCCTTCTTGAAGTTTGGACTGACCAATATAGGAGCTTGGACAATTTCTTCTTTTATGTTTTCAAAGGCTTGCTTCCCAACTTCATTCCATTTAAAACCTGGTTTCTCTTTCATCATATCCACAATGTGCTTAGTAATCTCAGAGAAATATGGGACGAATTTTCTCAAGAAATTCACTTGACCAAAAAAAGATTTTACACCAATCTAGCTTGAAGGGAGATTTAACTACAATATAGCTTTAACCTGGTCTGGATCTATTTTGATGCCTTCTTTAGACACAATGTGGCCTAAGAGTTTACCTTCAGTGACAACGAAAATATAATTTTGGGGGTTAAGAGAGATACCATGTTCTTTGCACCTTTGTAAGAATCATTCCAAATCTCATAAGTGATCTATTCTTTTCTTATAGAACATTGTCAAATCATCAAGATAAATGACTATAATTTTGTTTTGGAGATCACCAAAAGATAGGTCCATAGCAAGTTGAAATGTAGCTCATGCGTTAATGAGTCCAAATGGCATTCGATTATAGGAAAAAGTTCCCCAAGGTGTGGTAAATGTCATTTTGTGTTGGTCCTCTCCTGATACACTAATCTGATTGTAACCCGAAAAGCCATCTAACATGGACATCATCTTTGAGCCAACAACTCTTTGTAAAATATGATCCATGTTAGGTAGAGGATAATTATCCTTTAGTGATGCCCGATTAATATTTCTAAAGTCAACACATATTTGAATCTCCCCATTTTTCTTGTGCATGGGCACAATGTTTGCTACCCAAGTTCAATGATGTATGGGATATATAATTTGTGCCTTTAGAATTTTCCCAATCTCTTTAAAGATGGCATCAGTTACCATAGGCTTACTTTGTTTATGTCTAAAAGCGGCTTTCCCTTCCTTGAGTGGTATGTGATGCTGAAACTTTCCATTCATGAAATTCTTCAAATCATCATAACACCAAGAGAAGACTTCCTTGTACTTAATTAGCGAGGCTATTAATTTCTCTTTCTCTTCTGGTGAACAACATTTCCCAATATAGACCATTTTGGGAGAATCAAGATCTCCAATATTCATTGCCTCAAACCCATCAAAATGTCCAGCAAAATTTCCCATCTTCTTCTTGATGGAACGATCATGATGATCAAACAAATCCTCAAGAGAAACCAAACCCTTGGGTATTTTATTCCCTTTTAATTGAATAACCTCATCTTGGAGGTCAACTACATTATCTGGGCAGAAGTCCTTATATTGATTGTCATTCCCTTCAAAGAATGTTTGAGAAAATTCCCTAGCATTTTCTAAGAATGCCTGAATTTGTTTGTCATTTTAAAAGACCTGCCAATGGTTGGCATTATCAACATCTCCCAAGACCCTAATTATCTTCATCCCCACACCCTTTGCCTCAATTAGACCTAACAAAAGGGCTTCATATTTAGCAGTATTGTTGCCATTATGAAACTCTAACTTATATGCAAAAGGGAATTTCTCCCCAGAAGGAGAAATGAGAGCAACACCTGCTCCTGAACTGGCATGAGAACAACTTCCATCAAACTCCATCGTCTAGAGCTCTGATTCTAAATTTGAGGCACATGAGTCATTTCCACTTTCTTCTCCATAGAAAAGCATATAGTTCCCAAATTCATTTTCCTCATACAATATTTGTGCTTTTGGATCTTCAAACTTGAGTACTGTTATCTTGGCCTTTGACTCAGGTTCAAGATGCACTTTCTCTTTACCAATGGGTGTAGTGGCTTATGATCAATCCAACTGTATTTCTCCACCCAAGTCTTTACAAAAAAAATTGCTTAGGAGCATACCATAGCTAGCAAGTATATCCATGACCAATATGGTGAGCTTGAGTCGCTTGTTTGGATAGGCAGCAAGTGCAACTTGAGTGTCTTTAATTTTCCCAAGCAAGGGAACTTGCTCGGAATCCATTGAATATCATCTTCCAAATATCTTGGTCATCTCTAATCCCAAAGCCTTAGCGATTTGCGCAGGCATAAAATCATCAAAAGCACCTAAGTCGATGATGCAATTATTAACCCTAAATCCATTAACGAAAAAAGAGATGTAAAACAGGTATGGTTTCACATCAGAGGTTGATGAAGATGATACTTTACTGTAGGATACAACATTAGTAGTTGAGTCTTGAGACTTAAGTATTGCTTCATCTAAGCCTGCGTGCAATTTTGAATGCCCTGGCCTAACATATTCAATCAACCTATCCAGTTCCTTAGGATTCATTTTTAGATATTCAACTTGTGACACCTAAATTTTGGTAGATTTATAGAATTCTATGATATCAAAAGCCCCAGTTTGACTCTCGAAGGATGATACAATAGGATTTCTTGAAGAGCTATTAACTACACTTGGTGAAGCATTTTCACCCTTTGAAATTCAACTAGCCTTTGTAAGTAAAAAATTAGGAGAATTAGGAATACATTTCTGGTTGGAATGTTGTTGGCTTCGAGTGATAACAACACAAGTAGCATCATCCAAAGTGATATACAAATCTCCCCCTCTATCATCATCAAGTCTGTATTCTAAGTATCCATTTGCAGAGTCATCATATTGATTAGATGATGTGCCTTCCTCTGTGACCTCTTCTATGACTTCTTTGGTAGTGGTTAACTGCATAAATCTATTCATCTTGGGGAGATTTGCACCATCATGGTCAGCTATGAGGTGGAATACACACATGTTCTTGTTATCTATAGGATCTTCAATCGCCAACCTCTGTTGAGTTGGGGGCAAAGGCAACACTTATTTCCTAGTTGAAAATTAGCCTTCCTAGGGATATCTTGATAAAGTTGGTTATTCTCCAGCATTTGCCTTTTGAGAGCAATTATGTCATTAGCCAACCTTTGAATCATAGGATCGAAAGAGGTAGTAGGAAGTGCCTTGCTCCTATGCAGCTCTTTTTTTCCATTTTCCAAATAAAATGAAATCATCCTCCAATTCCATGGGTAGCGCCTATGTGGCTTCAAGAGTATTCAATGGTTGCCTCTTTAAGAGAAGGCCAATATTAGGGTGTTGTGCATTAATGAAGAAGCATTTTTGTGTTTCTACAGAGGGTATTTTAGCCATTGAAATCCGGTTTATTATTTTATTGAATTTGGCTACAAAATCCCTCATGGGCTCATTTGCTTCCTTTTTCATGTGAGTAACTTGTACTATCAACGTTAAGTCATCATCTGCACTTTTGAACCTGGCCTCACACTTGCTATTAACACATAGAGGCCCAATTGGTGATACATCCATGTGGTAGTTGATAAAACCACTGTGTTGTTGCATCAACTAAAGATTCCACAAACAACTTGACAACAACATCTTCTTGTACTGCAAGAATGCCACATGCAGCAAAAAAGGCATCAATGTTTTCTTCTGGTGAAATTTTTCCATCCCCCCTGAATTTAGGAATTTTTTTATGAGACCCTTTGGGTATATCATGCAAATTATTTCATAGCTACAAAGGACCAATAGAAACACCCCAAAGGACAAGTTGTGGATTAGCCATGCTGAGGGGAAAATTGATCACAACCGGTAAAACAGTCCTGTGCAAAACAAGTGCTTGAGAAATAGAGTGATTAGGAGGTGTTCTAGTAGGTGAAGCAAGTCTACTCCTAGCTCTAACCCTTCGTCTAGAGGGAATAATATAAGAGAAATTATTTCTTTGCAAAGTTTCAAAACCAGGATAACAATTCCCCCTACTTGTCTCCCCTCTAGTAAATCTATGGAAATCTAGGATTAATTAGTTAACTTGTGAAATATGCCAAGACAAGGTGACCAAAACTTAAAAATTCAATTTACCCAGCAGAGTTTCCAAGAATCTGTTGGTTAACAGATTGGCCACCTTGAGAATCTATGAATGAATGCCTACAAGGTGCAAGAAAATTAACCCAATAGCTCTGAATATTAATCTTTGAACAAGATGAATATTCTCTGAATTTCTTCAAGGTACAACTCCCTCACATAATTTTCAATGAATTGAAAGAACAAGAAAATAAAACATCATGTATGCTTTTAACCAAAAAGCAGAAAAGGTATACCCAATATCAGAAAAATTTCAAATATCAGGTGCGTGATACAATGAATAGAAGTATTAGCACAAAGACTAATTAACCATCACAAATAGAACATCCACTCAATACCATATGAAAAATGAAATTGGTTATAAGAACTGCATTGATCATACCAAGATAAGACATGCATAAGATATTCTTCAACTCAAATATTTAAGAAATCGGATTAACTCCACCAAATTGCGCACAAAAAAAATGTTAATTTTCATTCATCAACAGTACTGAGCAAACTTATGAAAAATGTCTAGAGAGAGTATATGAAGATAGATACAATTTAAATAGGTGAATGATTCCTGCCTCTTCATGTCCATAGCCAATTAAACAAGACACATAAAAGAAATAAAGGAGTCATGTTGTTATGATGGTGCCATTTCATTTCCAGCTTCCTGGATCACCAAAGGTCTCTTCTGCCACGACTGGAAAGTCTTAAGGATGTGCATCAGGTCCTTATGTTGGGGAATGGTTATATTTTTCATCCTTACCTTCCATGTCAGATGAAGATATTTAGCCATTTCTATGCACTGCTCACAAGCCTTCATAAGATCCATTGCCTGAGACGATACCAGGTGTAATTTACTCAGTTTTTGTAAGTGTTCAACATTAAGAGTGGGTAAGTCAATAGCTTCTTTGATCATTTTCTAGAAATTAGTTGTCAAGCTTCTAGCGTCTATGTCATCCCTTATTCCATCTTTATTCTGAAGTAGACCAAGAGCTACTAGGGTGCTCAGTGCTTCGTCTGAAATGGCAGTGCATTCATTGATGATCTCTTTAAGCTTATGCAAACTTTGTTTGGAAACTTGTAATTTCCACTCTACTCCTTTAGTCCATGATAGGTAGTGAGAATTTGAAGCATTAGGTATGATTTGATCTGCAGCTAGTCTTTCCATATCTGAGCTCATCAATAACTTCAATTTAGTTTGATAATTAACCCATAATTTCTCTTCCTTTTCAATAGCAATGGCTTCATCCCCTAAGGTGGCTTTCAGAGTATTTACCTCTTGGAAGTGTTTAAAGGATTCAGTAATGACAATATTTCCCTTCTTGATGAGGGACTCATTCCAATCATCTACAACCTGACTTAAACTTTGACAACTTTTAATTTTAGTTAGGGCTTCCTTTCCAACTGCAGTAAGAGATTCAATAGAAGCATCTACCTGAGAGATAGGTTGCAGTACGACCTCAAAAATATACTTTAGACAATTGGTCAAGTTTTGAACCTAGGCTTTCAATTCATCTTTGCTTTCCTTATCTTTCTTTGATCTCTCAACCATCCTAGCTATTGACACCTGATAAATTTGAGCATCCCCATACCTAGTAGGAGGACCGAGGTCAACCCTATTCACTTAAAAGTCACTTTCCACTACTTGAGAAACATCTCTCTGCACTAAAGGGTGTGCAATTTCCAACTAGAGTGTCCCTAATTATGTGTCATCTATAAGCCTAGTAGTAGTCTTCAACTTCTTAGGTTTAGGGGTTGAAGTCCTCTATAATAACTAACCTACCATGTCTTGCTTAGGAAAGCTAGGTTGTATAGCTTTCCTTTTCTGTGACAGTGAATCTTCTAGCCAAGCTGGGGTTACTACGACCTTAGTTTCCTTAAAACCTGGAGACTCAAATAACGTCTGAGTGACTGGAGAAGTACCTCATGTAGGTGCAGTTATTCCTAGCCCCTGAGAGGGGTTTACCTCTCTAATGGGTGATTCATATTGAGAGGGAGGGGAATCAACATTTAGGTTTTCTAATCCTTCCTCTTCTTCCTCTCCTTCATTATCCTTCTCTAGAATAAACAAGTTGAAAATGTCATCCCCATAGGTTTGTGAATACACACTCTTTTCTAGTGGGTCTCCATCACCACCTCCTTGGGCACCTGATGATAAAGACTGAGGAGCATTACCAATTGATTTCCTATTGGTAGAGGCTTGGGAGGTACCTTCAACAAGTTGTGAATCTTTGGATCTAGTACAAGGGTGGGATTGCTCAGTTTTCTTTTTAGTCACACATTTTCTAGTTCTGGTCAGAACATCAATAGTTCTAGCTTCAATGGTTTCATTTTCTTTAAATTTCTAATCCATGACAGGAATGGGCCGTCTCTCTATCAATTCAGTATATATTGGGTCAATCATGTCAGACCCATCTTCAACAATGCCTTACAAATCCCATTTCAAATAAAAAATGATGATTTGTTCTACTGTTAATCTCATTCAACTTCTTCCCCTTACCTCATATTCATTAAAGCAATTAGCCCAGTAATCCTCAAGGTTGGATTGGTGATTGAAAGTAGGGCCCAATTTTAGGTTGTTCTTAATATAGTCTTTCAAGTCAAATGAAACACACTCATATGAGGGCACGCTATACCAGGACAATTCTTTCTCAATATTCAAAGCATCAGACATTGATTGGCCACTATATGCACCAAAACCAAAAGGGAAACTAATTGTCAATCTTTTTCTACCTTGGCACAATCTATTAACATTAGCCAATTGTCTACTCACCTCAATAATCACGCATTTGTCTTCAGAATACTTGGGTAATTTAATAGGGAAACCTGCATATCTACCTACTCTTATTTATGAAAGGGTAAAAGTACAAACCTGTGTCACCCTTTGGGCCAAGCGTACGGATTCTATCAAACCTGTTTTGGTTAGAAGGGATTCGACCGAACCCACGTGGCAACGACATATTGCTTATGTGGTGTCAATGTTTCGGTTGAGTGGGTTTCAACCGAAACCTACTCAACCGAATCCCTTCCAGGTGGAGGTGATTAATATAAAGGCAAAAAAGAAGCCAGGAGCGGGCATTTTGCATGTTCGCCCGAAGAGATCACGATTGAAGGTTGGTCGAGCGAATAACAACTCTACAAAAAGGGATCAAACCCGGGTTTTTCTACATTCAGTTAATTTGATTTGGTTAGTAAATTGATGGTTGTGCATGATATCATGTAGTGTTTTATTGTTTGTTCTCAATGATGCAATTTTTTGCAAGTGAAAGTTAGGGTTTGATGGTAGTTGTATTTCTATTTGTAGTATTCATTGGAAATCTTTTTCTGCACATATTGAAAAGGTTGTAATATAAACTACTAGTAAGGTTTTTGTATGTGATTTGGTTTAGAATTTTTAGGTTTTTTCCATCATTGGAGTATTCGGTGGGAAGTTTTCTTTTCATGTATGCCATAATTTAAAGGATGTATTATGAACTACTATGAACCCTTAAATTCACATGTGAATGTGTGAAAAACCTACATAGATGCCTCTTCCTAAATGGGTAGTTTAAATTTTAAATGATAATAGTTTGAACATAACAATCTGACCTAAAAGCTAATTACAGGCAATCCACCTAAATGAAATTTGAGAGGTTTTTTTGTAATATAATGAAAATATGTTGAGATTACAACAAAATAAGTATACACTTATACATTTGCACAAATGTGGAAGTGCAAGTGCAAATATACTTGTATTGAAATGTGGTAAACAAAAACCCAAGGGACATTACAAGAAATGTCACTGAAACATTATTATTTGATTTGCATAACATAGAATAGTTGAAGTTACATGAACATAAACTGGAATGATGCCTCCATCAATATCTTCCAAGCTGGAAAAATTATTGATGATTCCTTTATAAGAAATTTTTGTAGACATTCAAAAGCGTGATATCTGATTTCTCTTATTCAAACTCTCACACTTGAAAATTTTCTTTACTATTCTTGGAAGTCGACTGCTTAGCCATAAATTTGTCTTTGTATCATGAAGGACCAAACTGATTTTGTCTTGCTGCATTTTGACATAATGATCACTTGGCGTATGTTGGATTATGTATGATTCCATAGTTGCTTACTATTTTTCAAATCAATACAACAATTGAAGCAATGGGAGATTTTCTAATTCTGCATTTCTAGGTTGAATTGGCAATTTTCCTTCTTGATTTTGAAAGATGCATGGATTAGGGATGGGCGTCCTTTTTGACAACCCCCTTTCACCAATCAAAAAATAAATAACTTCAATCACAAATTCATGACATTCATCAATATTTTGAGGATAAAAAACTCACTCTAGTAATCTGATTCTTAGCTAACACAATATGCCTTATATATGATCCTGGAATAGTGTAGTCTGATTTTCCTCCAATCAGTCTTCTTCATACTTCATCATAATCAAGAACTGTTCTATAGGATGGTATTTTAATCTCCCGCTTCTTCGATTTGAGAGATGATTCCTTGTTTCACGTTTAAGAAGGATGTATGCATTTAGCATTACTTGTTCTTTTGTCATATCTAGATTTGATATTGTAAGCATTTTTCATAAATTTTTGGATCATATTTTATGATCCACTATCAAGACAAAGATATCTTTTGTTAATTTTTATTTATAAACTAGCTAAAATAATAATATAATTCATAAATGTATGAGATTGTTTTATTACAACCAATGTTTAGGCCTCCTTAAGCATGCCCTTCTATTATAAACTTGCTTAAACATGACTTGGTTAAGAGTATTCCTCTGCTACATTCTATAATTTGTTGATGAGTTTTAGTGCTAATTGATTTGAGGAATGTATTATAGGCTCATGAATGAGTTTTAGTGCTAATTGATCCAAGGAATGTATTATAGGTGCATTGAATGGGGCTTGGTAATAAATTCCCTTATGAAGAAGATGTTTTTCTTCACAACTCTTTGGGAAGTCCAACTGTGGTTTATTGGTTTCATTAATTTACATAAGAAAGTAAGGTATCATGTCAAAAATCAATTGAGAAACTTTAAAAGTATCCAAAAACTTTAAAAGTACTTCTTAATCTAGAAAGTATCCAAAAACTTTACTAATTTGCAATTTCATGAAAGTACTTTTAAAGTTTCTAGATACTTTCATATGTAAATTAATTAAACCAATAAACCACAGTAATTTCTAGATACTTTATTAATAAAACCAATAAACTTTAAAAGTATCTAGAAACTTTAAAAGTACTTCAAAAATTGTCAATTGAGAACAAGAATAATTGGATTCTTTTTATCCTTAAATTTTCTGATATGAAACTACAGATTAGGTTTTTTATTGTCTATCCAGACGAAAAACAACTCTTCCATGTCCAAATCTCTACAAAGTTACATAAACATGCACTATAAGTGATTTGATTGTCTCACTAATATGGAATTATATTAATTAAAGTAACAAATTTATTAATAATTTATAATATCTTTTAAATGGAATTGATCTATAAGATTGATTAAAAATTATACTTATATTTTCATTGTTATCTTTTATTCAATTTATTAAAAATATGACTTCCAAAATTCAGTAGTAATTAATCCCTCTCTTTAATGTTTGAAGAGAAAACTAAAATCGCATGAAATCATTTGAAATCAAATTAACAAATTTATAAATAATTTATAATTTTTAAATCAATATGTGTAATTGTTTATACATAATATAATTTGTTCTAAACTTTATTGTCACCTTTAGGGAAGTCTTGATGTTTCATTCCTTGTGAGTATCACCTATATGTCTTATAAAATCATTTAAAATATTATAATTTACACATAGTTATTCCCATGTGTAATTGAAGGCTAAGGCCTCATACTATAACAACTTACAATATAATTCAATTCTAATTGTGAATCAAAAAATATTATATTATTGTTGAATCATTTCTTTCTACTCTATGTTTTTCTTTTGGCTACATAGTTGGATAATCCTTCATTTGTATCTTTCATCCTTGTCTACATTAAAAAATAAATTGAAGACCACATAACATCAAGAAATTACACCAAACCTAAGATTTCTAAGCCTCTTTTCTTTCCTTTTCTTTGATCCACATGAGTCATTCTAGAATAGATCTCAAGCTAGGTTATCTTATTTCCCTTTCCTCTAGTATCCATAGCTTATCAGTAGGATGCCTCTTCCAAATCCCATGCAAATGCCCATGGTCGGCTAGCATATGAGTTTAGAAAATAAACAAGGTCCCTCCTCACTAACAAGCTACTTCATCAAAATAGATTGCTAAAGAAACACTATTTGAAGTTCAAAATGTTTCAAGCAAACCAAAACCCTGCTTAGTATATATTGAATTCATTTAAAATAAACTTGAACATATTCCCAAAATAAAAAGAAGGGACTCTTCCCCAACATGATGCAACCTATTAGCTCCTCAAACAACTTAGAGACCACAATAAATCCAATCCATATCTACCCCCCAAATTATTATATATCTTTGCTAAAATTTGCATCTATAAACAACCAAGCAGTGGTTGAAAGAAAATTATAGACAATAAGAATTATAGACACTCCAAGGTGAACCAAAACATTAATTTTTATTGTCTGTCGCTTATTCATTTCACCCTAATTAATTATAGACAATAAGAATTAATTTTTTATTGTCTATCTGATATTCATCTCATCCTAATTAATTATAGATAATAAGATAAAATTATAGACAATAAGAAATAATGTTTTAGATTTGATATTCATAGTAGGGTTGAGATGAGCTTGCTCCTCCAAGAAAGATTAGAATATAGAGTAGCTCATGAAAGAACAAAGAAATATGGCATGGTCGATAAAAGGGCATTAGTCGGTCCAAACCTTTTGGTTCTTCCAAAACATTTGGAACTAGCAGAAGCATGAGGTGGTTTTTCTAAAACGTTTGGACCAACTAATGCTCTCTTGTTGACCATACCAATAAAAGTAAAAATATATGGCAATATGAACCAACTTCATATTTTTAAAAAATAGAAGAATCTATAAGATATTAGATTTAAAAATGTAACCTTTTTTTGTACACAACCTAAACCATATAACCTATGTTACTCAAAATCTATGAGAGACTTAGATTAAGCAAAAGAGTTAGTAAAAATTGATGAAAAAATGAAAGCTCACAAACACCAACCCTAAGTGAAGCTAGTTATAGTAGAAATTTTGGTGTCTATTCAATGTATTTTAGATGTGGGCCTAGTAGAAATTATAGATATGACTTACAATTCTATAATTTTATGCATTGTGAAATTATAGTTTTAAGTCATCCTAAAATACATTGTGTTAGGCAACAAATTTTTCATTATAACTAATTTTTCATTTATCCGTTCACATAACTCCAATTACTTTAAGGTACCTAGTATTTGGAGTTATTAAATTGAAGTTATGTAAATGGATAAGTGAAACTAGCTATAGTAGAAATTTTGGTGCCTACAATGTCTGTTAGGATATGACTTACAACTAGATATAATTTCATTTAAATGCATGATTTTATGAATATATTTAAGTGGTGCATTTAAACATTTAAATGAAATTATAGTCATACTTTTACATTAAGTTGCAAGTCCTATCCTAAAATACATTGTGTTAGAAAACAAAATTTCTACTATAACTAGTTTCACTTATCTATTCTCATAACTCCAATTAATACCCTTCCAAGATTATTTCAATAAAGTATTTGATTGATCATTTATTGTATTTTAATGGTATAGGTCATCATCGAAATGGCTAAAAGGGCCAACTATTACCCTTCCAAATTATTTTAAATAATAAACTATTATTTAAAATTCTTTTGTATTTGATTGATCATTTAATGTATTGAATGTAGGAAAACTTGGGTTCAAAATCTATTTGTAGACTCACTCTTTGACATATCAGCCTTCAAATGTAGTCAAATCATTGAACATGCAAAATTCCAATCAAATATAGAAGAATATTAAATAACAATTTATTGAAATAATTTGGAAGGGTAATAATTGGGATTTTTGGATGCCTCACACTAAATGAATATTTAATAGGTCATGCTTGGTGATGGTGTACATTCAATACAATAATTGATCAATCAAATAATTTATTGAAATAATCTTGAAGGGTAGTAGTTGTAGTTTATGTGAATGGATAAATGAAACTAGTTATATAGTAGAAATTTTGGTGCCTACAATGTATTTTAGGATATGAATTACACCTAGATATAATTTTATTTAAATGCATTGATTTTATGAATATATTTAAGTGGTGCATTTAAATGAAATTATAGTCATACTCTTACATTATGTTGTAAGTCATATCCTGAAATACATTGTGCTAGGCACCAAAATTTCTACTATAACCAGTTTCACTTATCTATTCGCATAACACCAATTAATACCCTTAGAAGATTATTTCAATTTAAAGTATTTGATTGATCATTTATTGTATTTGAAATGTATACCATCATCAAGAATGGTGAAAAGGGCCAATTATTACCCTTCCAAATTATTTTAAATAATAAACTATTTAATATTTTGTTGTATTTGATTGATCATTTAATGTATTGAATGTAGGAAAACTTGGGTTCAAAATGCATTTGTACATGCACTCTTTGAAATATATCAGCCTTTGAACATAGTCAATTCACTTGAACATGCAAAATGCCAATCAAATATAGAAGAATATTAAATAACAATTTATTGAAATAATTTGGAAGGGTAATAATTGGCCTTTTTGGATGCCTCACACTAAGTGAATGTTTAATAGTTCATGCTTGGTGATGCGGACTAATATAATATTAAATAATTTATTTAAATAATCTTAGAAGGGTAGTAATTGGAGTTTATGTGAATGAATAAGTGAAAGTAGTTATAGTATAATTTTGGTGCCTAGTGCAATGTATTTTAGGATATGAATTACAACTTAATGTAATATTATGACTATAATTTTATTTAAATGCACACCACTTAAATATATTCATAAAATCATGCATTTAAATGAAATTATATCTAGTTGCAAGTCATATCCTAAAATACATCGTAGGCACCCAAATTTCTACTATATAACTAGTTTCACTTATCCTTTCACATAACTCCAATTACTACCCTTAGTAATTGGAGTTATGTGAATGGATAAGTGTAGAAATTTTGGTGCCTAGCACAATGTATTTTAGGATATATGACTTACAACTTAATGTAAGAAAGTATGACTATAATTTCATTTAAATGCACCACCTAAATATATTTATAAAATCATGCATTTAAATGAAATTATAGAGTTGTTTAAGTCATATCCTAAAATATATTGTAGGCACCAAAATTTCTACTATAACTAGTTTCACTTATCCATTCACATAGATCCAATTAACAAACTTCTAAGATTATTTCAATAAAGCATTTGATTGATCATTTATTGTTATTTAATATTCTTTTGTATTTGATTGATCATTTATTGTATTGAATGTACACCATCACCAAGAATCAAGAATGGTATTATACATTCACTTAGTGAGACATCCAAAAAGGCCTAGATGTGTGTAATGACAAAAGGATAAACAATTTTAAGACCTCAATCATAGTAGAATATCTCCTTCTCTAACATGAAGTAGAATTGCACCGCACATAAGTGTAGAAGTCCATTCAAGATTTATGTATTTATATGCTTACATGTTACTTTTACGTGTGAATGTTTCATTAGGATATTTTAGTACCACTTTTTTTATAGATTTTTTTTTATAATCCCACTTTCTCCCTTTCTCCCTTTCTCCCTCTTTTTCATAGATAGTTGAATGAACTTAAAATTGTTCTTATTTTTACTTCATGATGTTCAAGCCACTCATTGCTCATATTTCCTATTTTTTATAATTTCCTATGGAACATCTTACTAGAAAAATGGTTATTGCGTATTTTACTAAATTAGAGAAATAAAATAAGTACATATTTGTAATTTTTTTGTTTTGATTAAATTTGCAGATCGTTGTATTTATATAGATATGGCTAATGATCAAGGATCACATCATTCCACTCAGTCTCAACAACACACTGATGCTAGGTCTAATTTATATAATGATAGCATTAGGAGATTAGAGAATGCTTTGAGATGTTTGGACCAAACAATACTTTAACTCCCCTAATCTCAATTGCTTATTTCAAACCCATATAATATCAATTTTTAAACTTCTATAACTACAATTGAGGCTCAACTTCATATATGCTTGACCTATTTAGAAGTCAACTAGCTAAAATCAAGGCCAAACTACATTAGATCAAAGAGGGTAATAGAGGTTCCAAAGTACTCGTTCAATTTCTTAAATTATAGTCATAAAAATGAGTTTATTGGATCAACTCTAAGATGATTCTGGTCTTGTTCATACAAACCCAGAAGAGATAAAATCTTTGTTTCTAATTTTTTATGAGAATATTTTAGCGAGGAATCATATTGGTAAGACACACAAGAAATACTGGAAAATTTGTTCACGCAGGGAAATGGTCCCTGCGTGCCATGCCTCATGCCATTCTTCCTGTCCTCTCTTATTTATTTAGCCGATAGGCTATATTATCTGGGAGCTTCCAGCCGGGAAATTGTCTCACGCCCGGTAAATTGTCTCACGCCGGGAAAAATGGCCAGAAAACAGGACGGACGACGGGTAAAAGCAATGGTTTTTAACCCTAATTTTTATCCCTGCTGGCAGTTATCTGCAAGCCCACCTCACATTGTTGCTGAAACTGCCACGGAGCTGTTTGATCACCGCCAAGATTTGTTGTGCAGCTGCTACGGACCTGCTTCATTACGGTGGATATTTGTTATAAATATGCTTCAGACGGGTAGGGTTTCGTAATAGTTTTTCTGCAAGAATTTCAGACATGAAGTTCCAGAGGATGGAATAGGCGTGAAATTCTTGAGTTGGATAAAACCATAGAATATGCTGCTGCTCTCTCCCAACCGCGCCTTTGGCATAAATCTGTTGGTCTGCAGGGCATATGGCTGTTCGCTTTTATTGCCCAGGAATTCAAAGTCCAGCTGGTCTCTGTTCATGTCATTGTCAGCTAATAGTGAGCTATATAGAGAAGCAGTCAATGCAGAGCATGGGCCACAGTACGTTCTTATACTTTTTGCATAACCCAAATTGCATTTTTTCAATCAATCTTGCTGAGATTTGGCGTAGAGATTAAAGGTAAACCTAAACATAATTTTTCATATTTCAACATTTCTATAAAATATGTAACCATTATGATGGAGAGGGCCCTCCCTGCCATAGTTGAAAACTATTATTACATCTCGCAGTTGCCACTTGAATTGAATTGTGTGCCATATGATAATTCCAAATATTGGGGGACCTCCAAAAGAAACGGATTTTTTTTTCAATGATTTAAGGTAATGGTGATTCAATAATTGTTAATAATACTTAATAGTAAACATCAGCCAAAAATTATGAGTGACTAAGCGTGGCCCCTGCATTAGCGGGTTGGAGCAATAGATTTGGTAAAAAGAGCAAGACCGGGGAGAAGAAAGATAATCATGAGGAAAGATCTAGGGTTTCCTTGAAGAAATGTTCAATCCAAGAGTCAAAGCGTGCAAAGGTTTCTGATTCAAGATTTTGTTTTGACAAGAATAACAAGTGCACAAGTGCACTGCAGTTGGCTTCAACTTGCCTTAGATGTCAATTGATTTGTTGTGGATCATGGGATGTTAGAATTTTTCCTGTGAGAAGCAAACATTGCTGCCATTTTTGTGAAGTTTCCAACCACAAATACAGTTTCATGTGTTGTGCCTCTTGCCCTACTAAAATGTAACAGCCTTGTTCACCATAAAAGCCCAATATTCTTACATGCCCATACCCAGCAAGAGGGATTTCCCTACAGAACTTAGTGTATTATTGGGTGCTCCTTATATGGGATATTAGCTGATCCACATTTTCTAAAGTCACAAGTTCAAAATAACTATAAACTATAGTATTTGGTTTGAAAGAGAAAGAAAACAAAAATTAATCTTGTAATTTCTTTGAAAAAGGTTCTCCAAATTAAAAACACTATACAGTGGTATCAAAATACATGTTATTATATCTAACAGTGAAAATAAAAAATCCTTAAACACGGGTGTTGCCCATTGGCAGCTAAATCTTCTTGGAAATTGGAGCAGATGGGCCTTCCTGAGCACTTTAGATACTGTCTTACTTTGAAATGTTTAATTTGGCATAAAACTTCTTCTCCAGTGAAAAATTCCTGGACATGAGGTATGGATAACATAAAGCACAAACATAGTTCCTGTTTTCAAGCAGAAAAGTTCTCATTTAATTTAAGTTTCCAATTTGCAAAATCCATAATTTAGCATTGCTCAGCATTTACAAGAAAACATTTTGGAGACCAAAATTGAAAATCATCTGCACTGAAATCTAATCTTCAAAATTGGGCTTCTTTGTTACTAACAAATATTATAAAAAATCATTCATATTTCAAGTGTATTTTGCAAGCTTTCGCCTCGAATATTAGCATGGTGAAATCTGCTGCAAAAATTACGCCGTACTACCCAATCAATATATAAACTGCATACCTATAAGGCAAGTTCTAGGTCCTATCCAAATGGTATTACAAATGCCAATGGATGAATCTCCGTAAGCAGCACCCCCAGCAAAAGCGCGTTGAGGCCTGTGTCCCATCCTGCATCGTTTCCCCATAGTTCTGGGTCATGGTGGATTGCAACTATTGGAACTGAAATTTCTGTGCCAATTGGAATATTGAAGTCTCCCAGCTTCATTTCCTTGTAAGTGTGTCAATTCAGTAGTGGCCCAGGGGGATGCAATGTCAGAGCTTCGTTCAGAATCATTGTTACCTGCATAATCAATGAAGGGAATTCATTTCTATGGTACATGAACAGAAAAATATTTCAAAAGATGGGAAGCATTTATAGACCTTAATAATGGAGCAAACATCTATGGATTTCACAACTCTAGCACTTAATATCTTAAAATGGCCTAAGATTTATAAAGGAATACTTACATTTTGTCCTTTGAAAGATTGACCCTTAATCCCAAAAAATGAATTTATGCAAACCTGGTTCTCAAACGAACATGCACACCCAACACGTATCATTATCTTATTCAAAATTTCAGGTAAATTAATCAGGCTATA
>VDFB02124626.1:119647-143863 GCA_007258455.2 Sequoia sempervirens | reverse complement strand
ATATATATATACATTAACTAAAATATAGAAATAATATTTAAATATTATACATAATAATATAATATATTATATATTAAATTATAAACTATATTGTATATTCTAAACTAGATATATTAAAATAAACTGTAAAATATTTATTGCATTTTCTAAATCATATATTATAAAGTATAAAACATTTTTTAAAATCATATATAAACCAAATCGGATATTCGATTCAAATAGGATATCCGATTTAAAACGAATATTCGATTTGAAACAGATATCTGATATTTATGACAAAGAATTTATTGCCTAGGGATTATCCTTGGGCTTGCTTTGGTATTTGGATTGGACATGCCAATCCTAAGAAGTCAACATAAAAACGTGTTTGACAACTCACCTTGTTTTTCTAGACTTTGTCCATGTGGCTGACGACTTTATTTTTAGCCAAAATTGATGAAACGAAAAGGGTTTGTAGAGGAGACTCTCAGCTTTCCACCAATATAAATTATTATTTACTTTGAATTTAATAAATAATTATTATTCATTTTGTATTAGAATTACGACTAAAGCCCTAATTGATAGGCTGATTGAAAAATATATATAACTTTCAAACGGTTCATATTTTGTGAATCCAAAATATGTGTCACATTCTATGCTTCGTATATTATAGGATTAAAAATAAATAAATTGAATTTCATGAAGTTTTGACCAAGTTAAGGTGGTCGACATATGAGTTTTTATATTTTTTAAAAGTTGTAATAAAAATTCATAATTAATTATTTACTTGGAAAAAAATTACAAAATATAAGGCTACATCCAGGATATGAGTCCTCTTACTTATATCTAAAATATTATAAAAAAATATTATCATTTTATTGTGGTTAGGGTGGTCAGACAGACACCTACTTCTTATTTTTTCCCTGAAATTTAAGTACTACTACATTGAAATTTCAAATTTTCACCAAATAGACTTTTTAAAAAATAAAAGAAACTTAGTAGTTTAGAAACTACATTCAATTTTCCACAGATTCTATTATTACATATTTTTGAAATCATATAGATAACTTATTCAAATTTTTATGTCAAGTTGCCTAACTCTGATTTTTCTAAATTTTCATTGCCACTTAAGGGCCTTTTTTTCCATGATGATCCTACACATACCCTAACTTTGATCTTGTCCTCAAGTGGGGGAGTGGGTACTTCAACACCCGCAAGTTACCCTCCCCCCACCTCCTACTGATGACATTTTGCTTCTCCAAAGGTTGAATGCACAATAGATTTCTACCTAAAGGATTAGGTAAAGCATTGAGGAAAATATTTTAAAGAACAAGTCTCATAAATGCTCTTCCACCCTTGAGGTTGTTGACCTCCATCTAAGGGTTACGCCAACCAAAGATAATCTAATAAAGTAAAATCAAAGCATTGAGAGTAGGTAATGTGGTAATATGTATGGAGGTAATAGGGTTGTATCCCTAATGGAGGACCTTAATTCTGAAATTAAGGACAAGCATCCTGAGACTAGCTGCTCTTTGGGCCCAAAAAAGTAGGTTTCCACTAAGTTAGTGACAAAATAAGATTTTGGTGATTTCACCCTTGCTCATGATACTGCAAAGGAAGAGGTTTTTGGAAATAAAGAGATGAATTCAATTGCAATCCCACCTATGGATGGAACCCTAGGTATTGCTAATCATATTAGCACCTCTCCTGCTAAACATGACTTTTAGTCTAAAAGGACCCCCAACCAAGAAGCTGCTAATAAATACTCGAACACTCTTTCCAAGTGCACCAAAGAGGATGATGCTTTTGATCCATTGGAGGATTTGATTCCTAACTTAGATGGTGAATTAGGAGGAGCAATGAAATGCCCAGTGAAGAAACTAATTAGAATCCCCACAAACCTAAAGGGGTAAAGAAGTTTAAAAACATAATAAAAGGAGATTTGGAACTAGCTATGAACACAAGATGTGAGGTTAATGAAAATAACACAATGTGCAAAAAGATCAAACACCTAAGCCTTGGGTTGTTCTAGGAAGACCTAAGAAGTAGGCAATATCCATGTCTATGGGAAAAGGTGTTCAACTAGAAAAGAATAAAAGGAAAAAGATTAGTTTGGTTATTCAAACACCTACTACCAAGAGGTTAGAGGTGGAGGAAAGGTGGCCAATGTGTTTTGATCACTTCAAGAGTGAACAAGATGTTTTTCCTTTGAATGTGGAAGATGAAAGTTAACTGCATATCTTGGAATGTCAGGGGACTTGAGTCCCCTGATAGGAAATACATTGTAAGGAGGTTCTTGAACCTTGAGAAAAAGAAAGAAGTTCTTCTTCAAGAAACCAAAGCTATTGGTTTCATGTTGAATACAAACCTAAAGTTCATATGGAATGGTTGTACCTACTATACTACCAACCATAAGAAAGGTAAAGGGGGTGATTCCATCCTCATTTCTAATTAGTTGGCCCAATATATTTCAAATTTTGGTACTCCCCCCTATAATAGGGTGGTTTGGATCACCCTAGAGAAAGATGGGAAAAAATGGGTGTATATTCCATCTATGCCCCTAATAATCACAAAGATATGATTAATTTGTGGCAATGGCTTTCCAACCTACCATATGTCCCCTGGATCTTGGGTGGGGACTTTAATATAGTAGAGCATTTAGAAGACAAGTGGGGAGGGATTGCCATGAGCTAGAAAGGAAGTGAAAAACATTTCTGGAAAAGGATGAAAGCAAAACTAAATCTATTTGATCCTATGGAATGGGGGAAGTGTTTTCCTTGATTCTTTGAATTTTTCACAATTGGATTGAAAATTTAAAGCACTTACATTGAATCTTAAAAAATTCCAATAATATGAAATTTAGTATTTTGAGACTAGTTTTCAAATATGTAATTTATTCTAATACCTAGATGATACAAATGAATTTTTTTTAAGCAATGTATAAAAATCACTTTTTAAAAGTCATATTTTTAGAACCTTACCATGCACATGAATAGACACCATAATTTGATCTAAATAAAAATATTTTTTAATTCCTTTTGGGGAAAGATGTGTATTATACTGAAGATTGATGAAAATATTTAGTTTATAATTTTTTCTAAATGTTTTTTTATTAATTTTGTATTGGCCCTAATTGTTGTTTTTGAAAATCCTCATGTATGGTCACTATAACTTAACCTAAATTAGTCATTTTTAAAAAAAAATCATTATCTAAATAATTAAAAAAATTAAAAAATATGAAAAACTTGACATTTCAAGTTTATAGACCAATTTCCTCATAAATTAATTAAAACTAGAAAAAATAATCCAATCATAAAAAAATACATGTTTGAAAACTAGACATTGTCATCTATAATTGGTTTTAATTTCATAAAATAATTTTGAAAAGAAAACCCAATAGTCGTATTGTCAAAGTCAATTTTTTCTCTTGACATTACCATGAACTTGTACTTGCAGGTCCAAGGCTAAGGATTAGGTTACCAAGCATTTCCAATCCTAAAACCAAATCAAAAAGTGGCTTGTGGTTTTATTTTTCTTAGAACGAGTACTCGTTTAAGTTGAGATACCAAACCGTAATGGGTACCTGTTCCTATTAGTATATTTTCTTCACTTGAAACTTCCCCATATGTGGACCCAACTTCTTTCTCTTACCTAGTTAGACTCAAAAGTTCCACAAAAGTGTAGTAGTAATTAAGTTTCCTACACATCCCACAGTGACCCTATTTCTAGCTTTTGCAAATATTTTAGCCCCAAATGATACCATGTATTAAAGTTCAATTAGGGATATGGACTTTATCTTGGTCCACTTATGTTTCCCTTTTACTTATCAAGTTCAGATGGAGTGAAAAACTCTCACAAGGCATGTTCAATTGATCTTGGGTTCACTTGAACCTATTTAACCTAGAGAGGTGCACTTGGACCTATTTGACATGTAAGGTGCACTTGGACCTATTTGACCCACAAGGTGCACTTGGACCTATTTGATCCATCAAGATGCACTTGGACCTATAGTTACCTTTTGGAATTTTTGAAAAATACTCAAAAATATGCAAGTTATTCGCTTGCAAATTTTTGTAATGCATTTGGCATAGGTCAAAAGGCTAGCAAAGGTTTAGTTTCCTATAAAAGGTTCACAAAGGTGCACTTGGACCTATCTAATCCACAAGGTCCACTAAGACCTATCTGACCCTCAATGGTGCACTTGGACCTAGATGTGGCCTGCAAAGGTGTACTTGGACCTATTCAACCCACAAGGTGCACTCAGACCTTTCTCACCCACAAAGGTGGACAAGACCTATTTGACCCACAAGGTGCACTTGAACCTTTATGACCCATAAAGTGCACGTTGGTCTAGTCCACCCATATATCCTGATGCAAGGTCAAAAATTGCCTATGTTGATGCAACTTCAAACCCCACTTAGTGTAGTTGCATAGTGAACTTTTTCAAATGGTCTACTTGAGCTTGTTTGGTTCACATGGTGTTTACTTGCTATAGGAAAATCTATAAGGTGTTAAGATGCAATAGTGACACAAAAATCTGTTAAGTGCACTTAATTCTAGTTCTTCCACTAAATTTTTACTTTCAAAGGGAAGTTTTGCAAAGGCCACTTCCAAAGGTAAATCCCCCATAGTTCATATTTTAGCACACACCTAGAGAGTATTAGCTCCATTTAATTACACAAAAAAACTAGAAAAAACTAAAAAATTTCTACCAATCTTTGGTAGGAAATTCACTACCATGTAGCCCTTGTTATGATTACTCTTGATATATCATTTGCTATGAAATAAACTATCTATCATCTCTAAAATAGTTCACTTCAGTTGAGAAATATTGTATAGAGGTTTTTGAGGACTTTGGGTACCACTTAGAGTTGATGAGGACTAAGTTTCATACAAATTAATAGGCATTTAACTTTCATAAATTGTTTTAGTGAATTAAAACTTGATGAAAAACAAAAAATCCAAGTCAATGACAATATACAATAGAGCATCTAGATTAGAATAGAACTTGAATCAATATGTTACCATTGTATCTATTAATTAGAGCTACAAAAACCATAATTGAGGGACTTAATCCATCTACAATTAATGTTAAAACCAACCAATGAGTTGTAAATTCATGATAAATTAAGATAGAAACAAATTTTTACTTTTCTTTTATACATAAAGTTGCATATTATTAGCTTCATATGTTTATTGTAGGTCTAAATATAAAATATAAAATCTTTTTTTTCTACACTTTTATCTTTTGTTGTGTGAACTAATCATGTTTTCTACAAGTTGTTCATTTTCTATTTTCTTTTTACAAGTTGATTTTAAAGATTTTCTTGAAACAACTAATATCATTGTCATGTAATCATGACCATTAGAGACTCGCCATTTGAAAATTTACCATGACCATCAAATACTTATATTTAGACACAACAATTTATTAGAGCACATAGTTTGTCTTAACTAAAATGAACTTAAAATTCTGATTTTAGTTGCTTGTCATGTATACCTAGAGCTTGGAATATCATGTATGCTCTCTTCTTATGTCACATGGTGATCTTGAGGATCAAAATCCATTCCAAGTTTTATTATTTTTGTAAATCTATTTATTAAATTCAAGAAAAGTGAGGTGTACATTCTCTTCTTTCACATGTTTGCATGATCTTAAAAATTATCGAAACACACTTTTTTCCTTTTTTTGTTGGGTCCACATTAGATTTCATCACCAAGGGGGTGAACTCTAGCATTCTAATGGGGTATTATAAATGTTAACTTGTATTAAGTTTATCTTAGGGTAATTAGTCCAAGTGGTTTTCTCCTGTAGAGTAGTTTTCTCACCCATTTGATATTTCTTGTCTTTAAAAGGTTGTACGATATGTAATTTAATCATCTCAATCTATTCACTCATTTTTGGTGAAATAACTTTTACTTCTATTGCTTTTGTGAAGGTATTTTGTTGCATATGGTGTTCTTGGGAGGTGGTTGACACCAACATGGTATCAAAGCCAACCATTCTGCAATCCTTCCCTAAGAGTTTTCATCGGAGAGTTTTGAGATCAATCATTTATTGTAGTTGTTCCGACATTTGAAATTTTTAAAATTTTAAAATTGTCTTATTTGCATTATTTCCAATAATTTCATTTTGACATTGTCGATGCAATTGAAATTTATTTCCCAGACGTTTGGTTTTTTCCCAATTTGACTGCATTGGAGGCATCTTTGGCAAGCAATTTGAGGGGGTGATTTCCTTGTTGCAAGCAATAGAGAGGCATTTTTTTTGCATGTGATTACACATTGTGGGGGGCTATATAGTCTCTCTTTCCCTCTTATGGGGGGGGCATTGATTGTATATCCATGATGTATGTAGTCCTTTGGGGGTGTGATTGAGTCCTCCATCCATGCATCATTTTTGCTTTATTTTCTATCTTTTGGAGAGGGATTTTTTCCCACAAGGTTTTTCTCCTTTTCTTTGGTTGTGAGAGATTGCATTGTAAATGGGTACCTAACATGGTTGTGTAGCCAGGATCCATATTGCAATTTTCATTTTTTTGCATCTTCATTCTCCCTAAGTTTGCACTTAAGGGATGTGTTAGTGTATTAAGTTTATCTTAGGGTAATTACTTCAGGTGTTTTTTTCCTGTAGAGTAGTTTTCTCACCTGTTTGTTATTTCTTTCCTTTAAAAGGATTTATGATATACATAATTTAATCATCTCATTCTTCACTCTCTTTCTGGTGAAATAACCTATTTTGCTTCTCTCATTTTCTATGAAGGTTCATTCTACAAATGGTGATCTTGGGCTCCACCTACAATGAATAGTGGGGGATTAATCAAAATACGTGTTTCTTAGAAGTGAAAATATATCTTTCTAAAGTAAGCCCACAAGAACTTTATACTTTGGGGAAGTGAAGGAGAATATAGGGTTACCTTATCCTCCTAATTGTTTGAATTTTTTTTCTTTCATTTTCATATAATTAGGTCTCACCTACCCTAGTGGTATATTGAGGATATTCCCCTAATTAAGCTTGTGAATCCTAGTTTAAGACCTTTTGGTCATCTTTTCTTATAGTACATCAAATATGGATCACCTCGATAAATTATTCACATCATACCCATAGGGAATGAAAATTTTAAGATATGTTCAAGGTTGTGGGAAATTGTTTTGTCCCTACAACCCAAGGTCTTTAATAAAGGTTGGGGAGCTACCTACTTGTTAAAGGTGGTATATGTAAGCCTACAAATATTGATACACCCACTTGAATAGTTTGAGATTTGTTGATGTGTATGGTGTTCTCATTAACATATTAATAAAGCCTTCACATTTTAAACCAACAAGAGGAAACTTGTCCATTTTGAGCCTTATGATTTTTCTATTTGTCTTTTTCTTTGTGTGTCACAACTTGCTCTAGAACCACAACTTTGATCCAAGGTTGAAAAATATATTCATAAACTTGGTCCAAAACTAAAGTCTAACCAAAATAAGCATCATAGACCCCTCATTATCCTTCAACCATGACAATGATGATGATATCATTTTTTATGAAGGCACATATATTGATGAGCCCCTTGGTAATAATATCTTGATCAACCTATCCATCCTAATTAGGGAAAGAAAAGAATAGATGGTTAGGAACCTTGTAGGCATAGGAGCCAAGCTTCTACTAAACTATACCCTTGAACATCTAGGTAGGGGAAACCTTTCAAATCATAGTCTATTAAATCATCTACCTAAAATTTTAATTTTGCATTGATAAAGGCTCTAATCAAGCCCTCTAAATCCCAAATCATTAATCCATCCATATAAATTTATAATCCATTATTAATCAATCCCTCTATTAACCCATAAATATCCCAAACTATTAAATCATCAACCAATCCATATCAATCCTAATTATAATCCATCCATCCTAGTAGGTCCTAATCCCTTGACCATTAGTCTCCTAGTCTAATGCTCTTTATAGACTGTCTTGTCCACAAGCAAGAGAGACATATCAATCATAATTATAATCCATCCATCCTAGTAGGTCCTAATCCCTTGACCATTAGTCTCCTAGTCTAATGCTCTTTATAGACTGTCTTGTCCACAAGCAAGAGAGACAATGTGTATGTTGTCATGGAAGGGATGTGCCAACCAAGGCTTTTACATCTTGTTTTTTTGTATTACCTTATGCCTTCATTGTTCTCACTCCATTTTTGGTTTTGCAAACTACAACTCCTCTTCCCAAGTTCTCTATAGTAGTTGGCATCCAATGAAGGCTCTAGTTCACAAACAAAATGGAAAGAGTTTGAAACTCTGGAGCGGGTAAGATTTTTTTCTTTTTTATAAGATCTCATTGGGGCTATGATCCATTTCTATGTGATGGCTTAAAAAAAAAAAACCTTCTCAGTGATATTTTTTGTGTTTAGAGTTTGAAAGTTTTGAAAATGTCTTGTGGTATTTGAAGTGTTTTGTGGTATTGTATGCAGAATTCTTCTTTGTTTAACGAGGCCTGGTGTTTTATGTGGAGCAAGATCCGTGGATTCTTAAATGTCTCTACAATATACAACTTCAAATTTATAATTATTGTTTTGATAATATTCAATGGGGTAATGTTCAATGGGGTATTGGTTTGTTTGAATTTTGTTGATCTCATTTACTATTTCTGGGGCAAACTTATGTTTTTGGGTAGACAGTTCATGGACAGCCGAGCACTTCTAAAATACTGTATGTTGCTAATTTGATATAGAGCTACAACAACAGCTCTTGAGCCAAGCCAAGACAACTATAGTGGTGTTGGATGATGTCTAGTCTAGAAAACATTTGGACATTTTGTTGTCTGAAGCGGAAGCATACGAAGCCCTTTTGACGACCAAGGATTGTTCCACAAAGCCAAAACAACCCTCTAGCTAACTTTATCAATTTCCATCGCTGGAGCTAAATGATGCCATTTCTGTCTGCTATTTTTGGGGATTTGGCAGACATTAGTTCCAAATTTTGCAACAGAAAATCCAGTTAAGAACCTGTATAGTTCTTCAAATGGGGTTCATATTCTTGTCGACTTAGTTTGTTCATTAGTGAACAATATAATTTCGTTTAATTCAACTCTAACAATGGCAATTCATCTGCATAAACTATAAACAAACTAGTGAATGAATTTGTACCTGGCAATCATGTTTCTAACATCACATCTATGACTGTAATTAAAGATTCTCCCTCTATCTCTATTGACCAATAAATCACAGGTGCAAGCTGAATTTAGAGGACTGTAATTAGAATAAAGATTCTCCTTGTATCTCTATTGAGAAATTTCAGACGTGTATGTGAATGAAACTTTAACATCCTCAAGAAACGCCAGAGATCGTACGTAAGCTCACGCAGTCGTCCACAGTTGAAGGAAATTTCAAACTCTTCAAATGATAAAAAACTCAAATCGACGTATATATTCAATTCACGGGGATCTAATCATTACAAATATAGCCTCCTGGGCTTGGAAAATCGATAAAAAAAATGAAAGAATAAAAGAATTTGGTGAGACTTGGCGTATGTTGGTCTTTGAACTCAGTTGGATGCCTGGCGAGTACATTCAGCAGGAAAGCCCTGTTGAAACCTTTTACTGTCCGAACAGTAATCATAAATCATGTAGTTCTTGCGCACCCATTCAAGTTTCTGCTGCTCACTCGACTCCAATGCCTCTGCACCGTACCATGAATTCACAGAGCAATCAGAGGAGGCAGAGCATGTCTCTGCTTTGAAATTTCCATACGAGGCGACAAAGGGGGATTTGCTCCAGTCGATCTTCACTGCACCGCCTCTCGTTGCCCAATCGTCTGCGTTCCACAGGCTCGAATATATTCTCATCGCTTGATTCTTTGGATATGCCACTCCCAAATCCTCGCTGTTCTTGAATACTCTCACCGGAGCTCCATCCACAGAAAACCTGCAGAACATCAGAAATACGTATTATAACTACAATGATGATGATGTTAAAACTACAAGGCCAGGCTAAAGAGGACACATTCAGTGGTTGATTTGAAGTTGCAGGGACATTATTAACTTACATAATTTGTTGGGGATTCCAGAGCAGGGAATAAGTGTGGAAGTCTGCGGTGGGGTCGAACCAGAGGTAGAATTGTTGCTCGCGATTGCCTTTGCCTTGAGAGAAAACATTGGTGTGCATAATATAGGGATCTCCAGACAGATTTCCCAGAAACTCAAAGTCTATTTCATCGTGCGTATTCCCTTGTGATGAGAGCTGCGCCAGAGCATCACCATTTTATTAGACCAAGCTCAACTTCCCACTACTAACATGAGGACTAGAGAATGAATTGAAGGGACAGACTTACATAGTATGCAGTGACAGTACCAGCCGAGTTACCGGGCACCAGCTTGATTTGCATATCAATTTTGCCAAAGAGATATTCATTCTTGGATTGGAACCCTGAACCTGTTTTAATGCAGCAGAGGAAGAGATAAGCATAGTGTTAAAATCATATATATGCAGTTGCAGTAAGAAAATGAGATAAATACCTGAGGACTGATCGAGAGTGAGCTGCAATCGTTGGCCATTGTCGAGTATCTTAGCACGATCATTTCCCCATGTGATGTCGAAGTCATTGTAGAAATTTGCAGAAACAAGGTGGGAGAATGAGAGTGTAAGGCTTAAGAGGAGGACACAACGAATGAGGTCCATTGGAAACGGAAGGCAAGAATGTAGTGTGTAAGAGTATTGATAGAGGCAAGGATGTGGTGAATGGTGATTAGTGAGGAAAATGAATGGTATTTATATATAGGCAGGGGCAGGGGCAGGGTAAGGGTCAGGTAAAGAAACGGAAAGTAGCAAGAAATTTCCTCAGGAGTTGCTAAATGGATGAGTTGGACCGCAGTTTGTATTTACAGGTAGACAAGGTTTTGGGTTTGATTGCACGCGGAATTCCAGCCAGAAGAGTGTAGTGTTGAGCAGCTCTGCTTAGCTGTGTGCATTATGAAACAGCTGTTTCGAGGCTGCCTAAACTGCAGTGTCTTGGATGTTGACGTCTCATCGTCCACAAACCAGTCAAACGCCGCGTAGAGCGTCTGTTTTTTTTATAAGCAGGTGGAGGGGGACCATCTTGTCTGCTCGGCCATGTATGCACCTTCGTCATTTTTACCAATGCCTCATCTCCTATTAAACCCACACGTAGACCCTCGTCGTGGAGATCTGACTTACCAATGCCTCGTCTCTTATTATCATTAAGAGATCTGACTTATCATTCGAACATTTCTCTATCACTCTGCTGTATTGAAGACTACCTTGGGATGATCTAGTGCATCCTAGGGAAGTGAGAGTTTTAGGAAAGTTATGTAGAAAACAGAGCATTTTATGTTGGTGATGAAACCTTTAGTCCTAGTAGGGGCAATTTTGTAACCGCTAGTTTGATGAAAGTAGAGATTCTGCCAATTTGTCTTATTGGGCAGAACAATGGTTGCAAACATTATCTCTTCCTCTTTCAAACATTTTTCATGAATAAACTTACCTAAGGAGACTTGTTGAAGTTATTTAAATCTATGGAAGATGGCGCACAAAGTCTGGCACATGTTTTATGTTTACAAGTGTTCATAGAAAGGTGTTGCAGACTCATGTACAAAGTTTTTATGGAGTTGTAGTTATGTTGTATTTTTCAAATTCATTTGTTTTTGTTTTCATCAATTCTTAAAACTCCTATTGACTTTGACTTTATTTGTAATATTTGATATTTAGTGACATAAGGAGTTTGAAGCTCACTCTTGGATTTTTTTTATTCATTTAAGTTTTATCAGGTCTACACTTGTATTCAATCTCATTTCAATCTCGTTTGTTGTTTTATAGCCATTTTTTGGTAGTTTCATGCTACATTGCATTTGTCCAGACTGATTTTTTAAAGCATTTTACAAGTGTATTGTTTATTGGAAGGGTTTGTGAAGCTAGTCAAGATAAGTTTATAGTTAGTGAACAAAGAAGTGGAATATCCAGTCATGTTCACAAATCAACAACCCTCTTCAATCCACACTTCTTTTCTTGGAGTTCCTATTCTAGTTGGTCCTTGCTTCACTCCTAAAGGAATAACACTTTGATACCACATGTTATTCCATGGACTAAGCAATAAGACTTGAGCATAGGACCTTCCATTAGCATGTAAGGGTGCTTTATCAATGAGATATCAATACTTTGTGGTTGATGGACTAGGTAAGAATCGAGCTTAGGACTTCCCATTAGCATTCAAGAGTGTGCTATCAGTGAGCTAGCAATTCTTTATTGTTTGGATTATGGATTATTTGTTAAATAATTTTGTGGCTTATTTGTGATATCTTTCTCTAGAATAGTGTTAGAACTTGTGATGGAGAATAAGCATGGTTGTATGGTTAAAGTCCCACTACATTTGAGTTCACATTTTCTCTTGCAACTGATTAGTCTTGGGTCTCTTGTGCTTGAGAACATTTCGCCTAGTATCTAAATATAAAATAAAGTTGACATTTTTCGTATCCATATTGTCTTGTGATGTAATGGTTAATTTGATTCTTTCGTGTAATTATACATGTGTAGCATATACATCTTTTCAACTGCACTTTGATAGGCTAGTATATTTTCTTTCAGTTCTCACAATTGAAGAAAATATTATCCCCCAACATATGTAGAAAAGTTAGGTTCTTACAAAGTGGTATACTAAAGCATAGTTTGAAGCTATGCTCCTTTAGGAGTGAAGTTTTGTTGCATCTCAGAGTCTCTATTGTTTTTTATTGGATATGAACTTGAATTTTTTTCAACATATAGTACTAAAAACAATATTTTTATGAAATAATCTCTTTTTTGTAGAAGATTGAACCTTAATATTTTCAACAGTTGTAAATGCTAAAATTTTATAATTGTAGTCAAAAGGGATTGGGAAAAAAAATTGCATGAGTATTTAATGGAGTATGTAAGAATTATTGGAGTAAGGACAATGCCACTAATTCAAATTCAACAATCATTTTCAAGGACAAAGTGCATCACTTATTGGAAATGTGAATGTCCAACTCAACTCCAATTAACAATTCCTAGTATTTCAACATTGACCTTGTACTTTTAAATTTTCTCACATCAAACCAATCTTTTTCTAACAAGCTCATTTGAGATTTGAAATAATATTGAATAAAACAATACCCTTCAACCTAAATTAGGTAACCAATCCATAGACATTATGGCCTCACAAGATGGTTGTATTTTTGAAACATTGAAAAATTGCATTGGGTCTGCTCTGGGAATGGTTAGGTGTCTAGAACCACAATTAAGAGGTAGAAATTCCTTACACAATAAAAACTGACAAATGGTCTGGAAGAAACAATTAGGAGCTAGCAAGAGAAAATTTGGAGTTCTAGAGAAGACAAATATCAACTTTACAAAAACTTGTAATTATGAACTTTGTCAAAGCATTTCATATATCTAGAAGCAATCATAACAATATAAAAGAAGTAGAGGATATGGTGGACATTTGGTTTACTCTAGAAAAAGCTCACAAAAAGAGTAGCACCTCCTATTTAGGATTTAAGATTTTCTTCAAACTCTTGATTGCATATATCATCATCCATATCCAAAGGAGATATTAAAGATGAAAACCACTCAAGCCACATCAAAAAAAAAAATTTGTAAAGCAAGGGCACTCAAGTTTGATGGTGTTAACCCACTAGGTGAATATAATGTAGCATGGGTGTTGGGCGTGAAACTTACTTTTTGTTTCATCATTGTTGAAGCCATATTATACATGAAATTGATATTAACAATCTAATTGGAAGAGATTCCTCACAATGTGAACATCAATGCAATACAAAGATATGTAAAAAGGGGTTGACTTGGAAGAAAAATTTCAAGATTTTTAGGAAAAAAGTATATTTTGGAACACTAATTTGCAAGGAAGATCAATGTGTTTGATTATCATAGAAAAAAGGTTCATGATTGTAGAATATGATAGGAAATTAATGGGATTGCTGAAATATGTACCTTTTTTGATGAGGAGCTAAAGATTAATGAAAATTATTCATTAGTTAAAATAAGTGAATTTATCAATTAGAAGAAATTTTTCAACTATAGTAGAGTGAATCGTTATAAACATCACAATAAGGGTGAAGCCACAATAGTGGGGTGAAGCCATAATAGTGGTTTACAATTTGATGGAGGAAGGAAAATTGAGAAAAAATGACCCCATGGCAAAAAAATTGGTTTTAGGGGTTCACATGAACCTACATGTTCGACCGAACCATAAAGGGGTTCGATCGAACTAGGGTTCGAGCGAACCCATTAACTATTGGGCCCATATTTCCCACCCAAAAAATAAGGAAAAATGCATATTAGTGGGGGTTCGAATGAACCCTGGTTCGCTAGAACCCCCCTGGTTCTAGCGAACCCCCTTTTTCCCTAATTTTTTAATTTGTTCACACAAAAAACCTAAAATTTTACGCTTTCAGGCTCCGGTTGGGGATGAAAATGGGGGAATACTTAGAAACCAAACTTGGAATCAAGTAGCCTTCAGAACGAGCTATCCAATGAATATAATTTTAGTATGTTTTGGTTTTATTATCTATCTATTTTTTAAGTTTTATTAAATATAGGTTTTTCATCGAAAACAAAAATCTATGTTCTACACAAGTGGAAAAATAGAAGATTATAAAAAAATTTAAAAATATGAGTGCACCAGGGATATTGAAGTCCTTTTGATCCAACAAAAAGAGAGAAGAATTTCAATACATACAAGTAGCTATATGCTTATAATGGTTAAGTGCTTATGTCTGAATTGTCATTTGATTGACTGGAACTTGATTAAAGAAAATATTCAATAAAACTATCTAACCAAGTGGAAGCACTAGATATCGGAGCTCTGAAACTAAATTTTGTTATGAACTGGAATTTTATCCTTCATGGAAAAAGTTAAGGCGTTATAATGGTGTGTATCACTTCTTTAAAAAATGTTTTCGTTTCCTTTTGAAACCACTTTTGTGGAGATGGAAAAGAGTAATCTGATTCCAAAAAAATTCAGCTGAAAAAAAAAATATTTTAGAATCTACAGACAAATGTGACAAGACTCTAGTTTACATCATTCCTCTAAAATTCCTTACGGTTTAATCGCCATAGGCAGTCTCGAATGAGATTGTGTTAAAAAAATATCGCTGGTCCACAGGTTAAAAAGTGTAAAACCACTATTGGTGGGATCACCCAGCTGGTTTGAGCAATTGAATGAGGAAGGAAAAACTCAAAAAATGAATGCATGGAAAAAAAAATCCTTTATTTTTAGGGGTTCATATTTGAACCTATTGGTTCGACTCCCAACTACTCATATTAGGGTTTAGGTAGGAACTCCTAGGTTCGACCAACCATCTTAAAAAATTTCCACCAAAAAGCCATCAAAAAACTCCTTATAGAAGGGGGTTCTAATGAACCCTAGTTCGACCGGACCCCTAGGGGTTCTGCCTCGGAACCCCTTTATTCCCTCATCCCCCAGACGTGAAAAACTTTGAATTTTTGCATCTCTCGTGAGCTCTGGCTTGAGTGGGATGAAATGGAGGAATATTCACAACCCAACTGAATCGTAGTCTCGTGATCTTGAAGCATTCAATCCAATATAATTTTAATATGTTTTGGTTTTATTATATATTTGGTTTTTTAGTTTTATTAAACATAGGTTTTTCATCTAAAATGAAGGTCTATGTTCTGCACATGTGGAAAACTAGTAGATTATCAATTTTTTTTTAAAAAAATATGAGTGCACCAGATATTGAAGTCCTTGATCCAACAAAAAAAATAAAATTGAATTTCGATAAATACAAAAAAAGTTATGCGTTATACTGTCGCGCTATGTCTTAATTGTCATTTGTTTAACTTTGAAACTTGATTAAAGAAAAAATATCTAATAAAAACTATCTAACCAAGTGGAAGCACTAGATATCGATACGAATCTAAATTGAAAGAATTGTGGGAATTTTATCCTTCATGGAAAAGAAGTTAAGGTGCGATATGGTGCGTCACTTTTTAAAAATGTTGTTTTTTGACAAAAATAGTTTTCGTGGGAGATGGAAAAAGAAGTGTAATCTGATTCCAAAAATTTTGAAAAAAATATTTTTAGAATGCACAGACAAAATGTAACAAGACTCTAGTTTGCATCATCTTCAAATTCTTCATGGTTTAGCCGCTATAAGTGCCCGAATGTGAAGATTTAGTTTAAAAAAATAATTTTAGTGTCCAGTTTGACCAAAAATTGTAAACTACTATTGTGGGATCACCCATAAGAAAGATAAATTTCATGTATATAATGAAAAAATACATTAGCATGTCATTCTAAATAATTAAAATGTTTAGATTCTTCAAAAATGTATCCTCATCTTGTTCCCATTATACTTAGTTTTACTTGCTTATTGACATTTTTAGTGATTTACTATTGTCAAATCCTTTTATTGTTGGCTCTTTTGCATAACTTCACAACAAAACTATCATATACCATCTTTAAGTCTCCATTTAGTCTAATAATTTAACGTGACAAGGATTGAATTAAGAAGTTTTTCGAAAAAGAAAGTGTCACTTGATCAAATGAGATTCAAGCAATCATCAAATGTCACTTGACTAATCCAAAAACTCGAATAGTTTCCAAACACCACTCATCCAATGATAACACCTTGCATTGAGTCAAGTATCAGTTGAATAGGTGCAATACTCATGTGAGTCAAATGTCACTTGACTATCATGATGATCCTCATTGCATCAAGTAATTTACCTTAGATTTAGAGTAGATACCAATATATAGTTTCGTAAAGATTTAAAAAGTTTACAAATCATTATCACATCGCCACCAAACCAAAACAAACCATTATTTCTTGAAAATGTAGAATTCCCTTGCTTTACTCATTTCTTGTTTTTCCTATTTTCTATATGGTTAAGCAAGCTCCTAATTTTCTTTTGTACAACATAAGCTACTCATTGCATATTTTTTAAATTTATTTTTCATGTTCCCAAGAAGAGTGCATGATGAAGGATAAAGCTTCAAGATGACATTCTAAAAGGTCCATTACTTTGTGTATGGATCCCACTTTTGATATGCTTTTATGTATGCATATTTTCTTTGCATGCATATTTGTGAATGTTACATACTTTGATATACATTAATACTTTGGAATTCACATGCATCTCAAAATGAAAACAAAATATAATACTGAAATTTAACTAAAATTTATATTTGAATTATATTCTTTTAATTTATAAATTTGAAACCAACTTCATTCTAAATTTATCATCTCAAAGTTTAATCAAGATCTATTTATCTGCAAATTCTCACATACTATTTGCCTAGCATTGCAAATAATATCATTAGAGATAAATTCCTAGGACTACATCACATACAATAAGAAACATAAGTGGAAGAGTATAAACATCACGGTCAAGGTACTTTTCAACAAGAGAAGAAACACATGGGTTGTCTTGTTTCCAAGTCTTCATATTCTGTCCAAATTATATTTGGGCCTTCAAACTCATGAGTTGTCTTGTTTTCAAGTCTTCATTATTACTCTATAAGAGTTCAACTTCCCTATCAAACACCAGAGATTGTACCGAAGCTCACGCAGCAGTCCACAGTTGAAAAAAATTTCAAACTCTTCAAATGATAAAAAATTCAAATCGAGATATATATTCAATTGATCAGGATCCAATCTTTACAAATATAGCTTTCTGGGCTTGGAAATCGCTACAAAAAATGAAAGAATAAAAGAATTTGGTGAAACTTGGCGTATGTTGGTCTTTGAACTCAGTTGGATGCCTGGCGAGTACATTCAGCAGGAAAGCCCTGTGGAAACCTTTTACTGTCCGAACAGTAATCATAAATCATGTAGTTCTTGCGCACCCATTCAAGTTTCTGCTGCTCACTCGACTCCAATGCCTCTGCACCGTACCATGAATTCACAGAGCAATCAGAGGAGGCAGAGCATGTCTCTGCTTTGAAATTTCCATACGAGGCGACAAAAGGGGATTTGCTCCAGTCGATCTTCACTGCACCGCCTCTCGTTGCCCAATCGTCTGCATTCCACAGGCTCGAATATATTCTCATCGCTTGATTCTTTGGATATGCCACTCCCAAATCCTCGCTGTTCTTGAACACTCGCACCGGAGTTCCATCCACAGAAAACCTGCAGAACATCATAAATACTTATTATAACTACAATGATGATATTAAAACTACAAGGCCGGGCCAAAGAGGACACATTCACTGGTTAATTTGAAGTTGCGGGGACATTATTAACTTACATAATTTGTTGGGGATTCCAGAGCAGGGAATAAGTGTGGAAGTCTGCGGTGGGGTCGAACCAGAGGTAGAATTGTTGCTCGCGATTACCTTTGCCTTGAGAGAAAACATTGGTGTGCATAATGTAGGGATCTCCAGACAGATTTCCCAGAAACTCGAAGTCTATTTCATCGTGCGTATTCCCTTGTGATGAGAGCTGCGCCAGAGCATCACCATTTTATTAGACCAAGCGCAACTTCCCACTACTAACATGAGGACTAGAGAATGAATTGAAGGGACAGACTTACATAGTATGCAGTGACAGTACCAGCCGAGTTACCGGGCACCAGCTTGATTTGCATATCAATTTTGCCAAAGAGATATTCATTTTTGGATTGGAACCCTGAACCTGTTTTAATACAGCAGAGGAAATATAAGGATACTGTTAAAATCATATATACGCAGTTGCAGTAAGAAAATGAGATAAATACCTGAGGACTGATCGAGAGTGAGCTGCAATCGTTGGCCATTGTCGAGTACCTTAGCACGATCATTTCCCCATGTGATGTCGAAGTCATTGTAGAAATTTGCAGAAACAAGGTGGGAGAATGAGAGTGTAAGGCTTAAGAGGAGGACACATCGAATGAGGTCCATTGGGAACGGAAGGCAAGAATGTAGAGTGTAGAAGTATTGATATGGTGAATGGTGATTAGTGAGGAAAATGAATGGTATTTATATATAGGCAGGGGCAGGGTGAGGAAGGAACGGAAAGTAGCAAGAAATTTCCCCACGAGTTGGGGAATGGACGAGTTGGACCGCACTTTGTATTTACAGCTGGATAAGGTTATGGTTTTTATTGCACGCGGAATTCCAGCGAGAAGAGTGTAGTGTTGAGAAGGGCTATAGGTACTTATGTGTGTGCATTATGAAACAGTTGTTTGGAGGGTACCTAAAATGTAGTGTCTTGGATGTTGACGTCTCATTGTCCACTAATCGGCCCAATGCCGCGTAGAGAATTTTTTCTTTTCTTTTCTTCAAACAAGTCATACCTAGAATAGTATTTAATTGTAATAGTAAATTTTGCTGACCAATTGCCTTTTTTTTTTTAAGAAGAGAATGGCTTAGTTATTAAATGGTATGTTTTCATATAAAAAGTTTGTTTCTGTTCATATTTTTATTCGTATATATTATTTTTTATTGATAAATAATAATAATATATTATTAAAAAAATTGGTGGATGATAGAAAGATACTCTTTCAAAGTTTAGGTGAGCTCAAATTCAAATTATAATAAACATTCTTACATTAAAATCATTCATCTAATCACTAATTTAATTTATAAATTAAATTATTAATTATTTTGTTTAATATGAATTAAATAAATTAAATGATATTTTATTATTTAATTCATTAAAATAATTCATTATTCATAGATATTCAAATTAATAAAATAAAATATATTTTCAAATCAAATATTCGCAAATTAATTTAATAAATCTTATAAGAGGAAAATAAAAAATTAAACTAATTAATTGTTGTAGAAAATAAATAAAATAAAACCAATTAACTATTGAAGAAATAAAAAATTAATAAATCATGCTAACTAGCTAATCCTTATTCGTTTAACCACTCTCTTACAAATCACAATTTTGAATTCTAGAACCATATCAAGTACAAAAACACATTTATTTTTTCTTTTTAAACTTGTAGTTGATAAATAAAATCCCCTTATTCAAGGTCATGTCATTCCTTTTGGTGAGTAGGTTTTATTGTTTTTTCAACTATTCTCAAACACCTTCTTTTCTTTTCTTTTTAAATCTATAATTGATAAAATCAAATGTCATACCTTTTATATATGTCAATATGTAGCATATTGATGCATAGTCACCATTATTTACTTTTAAAAATTTAAGAGGGTGAAAATCTAGAGTCCAAGCTTGTGACCATTATTTACTTCTAACGATCTAAACAATTACCAAAGAACGATGGACAACAAGTGGCAAACAACCCCTAGCAAAAATCAATCTTAGAGGTGGTCACTTGGACAAAACAATATGAGAATAAAGGTGGAAGCTAAACATGGTGCACGGGGACTAAAGAATGGTGAAAATCTTGAAGGTGTCGGTAAAATATAAATAGAAATAGTTGTTAAGGATGGGTGGAACCAGAATGGGAACATTGGTGAGAAGACAAACTTGGCAATGCACAAAAATGACAAAGAATCAAATAAAATCTTGGAATTTATTCATCCTGATGATATTATGGACTATATAACTAAATGCCAACATAAATCTGTCATTCTATTTTTTTTAGAGGAATACCTTTTGAAACATATTTTTACAAACATGGGAAAAAGTAAACTGGGAAAATAGAGGATGGGAAATTAAAACCCTGAGGGGTTTGGGAAAAGGCTATGTATCCTACAAATTTAAACATGTTGAAGATGCATAAGCCATTCTCCATTATGGAACTAGGGTTATCTATGGTCAAGTCTATTACATACAAGCTTGGACTCTAGATTTTCACCTAGAAGGTCCTTCAAGGTCACATTACCCAATGTGGGTGGAACTCTCATTTTTAAATCTTGCTTTCAAACTATTCTTACAAGAAATAGTTTCATAGTTAGGGAGAGTTATTTGGTGTAAGAACAACTCAGACAAGTTTTCTAGCCTGAGAGTGCACCTAAGAGTGTATGTAGAAATGAATTTAAATTATTAGTTACCTAAGAAATATCAAACATATGGGTCTTGGTTTTGAGGTTTATCATCCTTTTGTATATTTAAACAAACCAAATTCCTATTTTTACTACAGACAAGAAGGGCATTTAATAAGAAATTGTCCAGTCATGCTTCCTCCCCCCCCCATCGTCTGCAAGAGTTTAGTTTTGGGTCTTCTTCTATTTAGTGGAATAAATTAGTCCAATACCAAGCTTAATTTTTGGTTGTTTCCTTTCAAAGACATGCTTATTATTTACCTAACAAAAGAGTTAGACAATTTGGAGACTTGTGGGATTTTAATACTTTGGAATGGGCTACTTGGCATAATGTTAAAAATAGAGTTGGATTAAACAGTGGGGCTAAGGGGTTTGTCATGTTTATCATATCTCTTGTCCTACAGGCTTGGTTATGAAGCTTTGCACTCTCTTACAATGTAATTTCTCCAAGAATTGGTAGTAGTTGTCTAAGCATTAGTTTGGCTTCCTTCCGTTAAAAAAGGTTTATTTGAGTCTCTTGCCTACTTTTCCTTTAAATCCTAGATTGAATCAAAAGTGGAAATGTAGATTCCTTGAAAATACTTGGAAAAAGTTGTGTGCTCAAATCTGGTAGTCAGGGTAAGGTGAATGCTCAAACTATGGCTTGGAAGGTTTTACATTTCAAGCTACTTGTTGGTGACAAATGGAAATGTATGATGGTTCAACTAGATAAATTCCCACTTTGTAAACATAATGAAAGTATGAAACATACTTTTTGGGATTATGCATGGACAAAGAGAAAATGGAATGTTGTTTTTAATTATCTCCCTGTTATTTTTGTTCATGCTCTATGTTGGAAAAAAGTTGTTTTGGGCTTAGGCCTTCAAAATAATACCGTGGCTAATTTGTTGAGGTAGATTATTGCTCTTAACATATGGAAAAGTAAATGTTTGGCTATTTTTTCGAGCCATAACATTCACCAAGCAACAAAAATGCTAATATTTTACTTTGATATCATTTTTCAGACTATTTTTTTATGCTCATGGCTACAGGGGGACCAAAGAATAAGCTAAGATCAACAGGCATCTAGACAGGATTAAATTTCAATTATTACAACTCCATAAAATGATATTGTATGTTCTAAACAACTACAACAAATGTTAAAATTTAGAATTTGAGACTGTTTTGTATTGATCTCCTTACAATTGTTCTTATTTTTTCCATGCCTTGGATGCTTTTTGATGGTTGGTTGTATGTGTGAACCTAAGAATTTTATCCTACTCTAATGTGCAAAATAACTTAAAAATGCAAGTGATAAAAGACTAAGAACACCTCAAGATTAGCCAAAAGAGTGATAAAACAAGAAGGAAAATGGACAAAACAAGACACAAACGATTTCACCTTCCTTGCTGTTGATGTCTCTTTGATTGGCCCTTACTTGGGATGCTTTTGTGTGCTCCTTAGATGATTTATTGATGACTAAATGCAAGATTGAATGTGCAAAGTGATTAGAATGGATAGCTAGATGATGGTAAATGATTGAGAATGCAAATTGGCAGCATGTAGTTATGAAAATCAAAGTGTTGAAAATGCCCTTGAGGAGGGGGTATTTATAGGAGAATTTGAATTCTCTAGAGAAGTCAACGGTCAAGATTGATCCAACAAGGTCAAGATGAAGGGCTATGGTGGGTTGAGAATCCACAAGCCCTCACATCTTAACATGTGGATGGTGAAATGGCCAAGAGAAGATGAGGTGTAAGTGAGGTGTCAAAAAGGTACATGAGGTGGAGAAAATATAAGCACCTTGGAGAGTGAGGAGATTTCCTCAAAAAGGGATTCCTTGTCCCTAAGTGGGAGTGAAAGGGACATATGAGGAATTTTGGAATTCCTCAAAAATCTACATGGGAAAAGGAAAGGTGGTTGGGGATATAAATGTGAATTTGAATTAAAAATTCACATTCCTAGGAGGATCTAGAGGATAAAAGGTGGGCTCCAAAAAGGTGGGACTTGGTCACATGTGGAGATTGTGACAAGTCCAAGGTTCTAGAAGCCTTGGAAGGATGGAATGCAAATAAAAAATTCACATATAAAGGAGGGGAATCTAGGATAAATAAATGTGAATTAAAAATTCACATGGGAAAGGGGGTCAATGCCAAAAGAAGGTAAATGCAAAGGATGGCTAAAAAGTGGTGCTAAATCTGGCTAATGACTTTGGTTAAGGTTGTGCAAATATTGGATTAGGCTAATTAATGGAAGATTAGAGGCAAGTGGCAAATGTAGGAGGATGTGACATTAATCTTTGATTAAGAGGATGCACATCATAATCATGAATTAATTAAATTAATTCAGATTAGGGCAAGGTTATGGAGGATGTGACAAGGAGAGAGAAAGTGAGGAATTTTAAATTGATTTTAAATCAAAAGGGTAAAAATGACTAAATTAAATAAATTAGCGTATTTATTTAATTTAGAGAGGAATAGGGTGAAGGATAAAGTATTAACTATTAAATTAAATACTTTACCGATAGACAAAAGGTGTAATATTAATTTAATAAATTAATATTAATACGGTAGACAGAAAGGCAGTAAATTTAATTATATGGAAGTGATTAAATTTAGATGTCTACATTTTGCCCCTCTTCGAAATATTGTTAGGATAACAGTGTTTCGAAGAAAAATAAAATGCGAATGAGGCAAGAGGTGACAGATGGTGATGCCCCTAGCGTAGAAAAGGTTAATGATGCCCCAATGACCAGGCTAAAGGAATGGAGGAATGGTAAGAGGGTATGCCCCCTCGAGAGGGCGGTCGAGGGAAAAAGGGGGTCCCCGGGAGATGTCTCGATAGGAAGAAAAGAAGGACACCATTGGATAGAGCTCAAAAAACTAAGCAAGTTTAGTTTTTGAACGGAGGTGATTCAACGAACGGTTTGCAAATGGAAGCCTCGGGAAGTTTGGGATTAGTTGGAGGAATAAAAAGTTAAATAAAAGGTAAAAAATACCTTTTGAGAGGAAGGGGTTAAAAAGGGAATTTGAAAAATTACCTTGGTCATTTTCATTGTAGCAGTTGTGAGAAGGAGAGTAGAGGAGAGGAAATTGACGAGGACGAACGATACCGACGGACAATGACGCGGCAATTGTGCACCGGGCGGACGAGGTTCGTGCATTGTACAGAGGGGGCACAGGCGGACAACATGTGAGTAGTAATAAAAACCCACATATTTTATTTATGCATTTTTTACGTAAAAAATTAAAATTTGAAAACGTGGGTTTGGTCGGGGAAGAAATTTAGAAAAACGGGTCAAAATTAGTTTTGTAAAAAAAAGGCAAAT
>VDFB02124626.1:79667-117911 GCA_007258455.2 Sequoia sempervirens | reverse complement strand
TTTTGGATGGCTGCATATTATGATGTAGTTCTTGATCCAGCACAGCGGAGATTTCGTTATACCAGGTAGACACCTCAGATGCCAACGCCATCTCAGTCATTGGGGACACGGACCCGTGGTTACAGTGATTCACTAGGCAAAGGAGCAGGACCTGAGTCTCCATAGAGATCAGATGTGGGGAGTTCATTCGGGAGGTGACAGGCCACTGAGTTTTTGACAGATGCAGGATAGAGCGTGTAGGATTTATTGACAGAGTGTTTCATATCTCTGAATTTTATATTTTATCATGTGATTTATGATGGACATGTGACAGATATTATATTATTTTGATATGGGACAGTTCTTATTGACACCATGTAGTATGTTTTCCTTTTATGATGGGTGATTATATGCATGTGTATATGGTATTACATGTTTATGTGGATGGATGCATTGGTTTATTTATGCTCATGTGTTGGTTTATTTATGCTCATGTTCATGAGATGTTCACATGGATGATTGGAATACGAATAATTTTATATGAATAATCATGCTTATGTGTTGGTTTATTGAGATGTTTATGTGGATGATTGGATATATGTACTTATGGAATATGAATAGTTTTATTGATGCATGGTGATATGATATGCGCATGGTGATATGCTATGTATACCTATGGGATCTATGATGATTTATATATATGAATGCCTAGTGGACGTATTTGTCATGTATGTATATATGTATGAACATTTTATATATTCGGGATGTGATGTATTATACATCTAACACTTTGTGATGCAAGTGGCGATGTATGTATATGGTGATGCAAGTGACGATGGATATATGGACCTAACATGTAATGCAGGTGACGATGGATATATGGAATAGTACTTTTGTAATTTTAGAGGAAATAACACACGGCCATAAGTGCCAATAAGAATGGACTTGATAATGGGAGGTGGGTATGTGGCGATTGTGAAGATGGATGTCATTTGGCATCTGTCAAAAAGTATCAGTATCCTGAGAAGAATGGGAAAGAATGGGGGAAAGTATTTGCATAACCAAAACCATAGGGTAAGTGTAATGCAATGATTATGAAAATGCAATCCTAATTCAATTTGCCATCTTTGGAGCACTGGTTTTGGCTATAGCATAAGACATGATACACCAAGGTATGGAGGACCGAGGTAGATTAGTGTCTAATGCATGAGACAAACACGCCAGACAAGAAGGTTATCCCAACACCCCAAAGTCACGAAGACCTTGTTTGGGTCCGGTATTGAGATAACCACAAGCACAAAAGGACGCCCCAACATAACACAAGACCTCGAGGATCTTGGTGGTTACTATGTGGGACAACCAAGAAGACACAATCAAAGAAAAGATCAAAACATGCCCCTATGTGGACCAATCAAAACACATCATAATATGATGGATTATGGTGGCCTTGATAAGTGATGATAGGGAGCCTAAATGATAAACAAAACCAAAAGCATCAAAAGATTGCAATCAATTTCAAATGTCCATTGCCATAGGATCAAGGGGATAGATGGAATTGATGAGGTCTGTTAGGAAGGATGTATCTTGATGAGACCTATGATAGATACTAAGAGAAAAGATCGATATGATATAGGATATTCAAAATTGATTAGATTTGTTGGTACAAGTGGGTCTTGTTTGTTAAGGACCAGCTAGATAAAGGCATAACTTGATGACACAACACAAGGGAGACAAGACACAACCTAAAGACCTAGGGGCTCGGGGGCCGATCAGAGATTAGCCTTGCCTACGTGAAAGCGCAGAGCCCTTGTAGTTCATGGAAAAAGACCATGGATAAAGTAGAAAGAAGACAATGGAGACCGATGATGAAGGACACAACACACAACAGATAAATGCCCCGGGGGAGGATCAAATGACCAACCTTGCCTATGTGAAAGCACAGGGGCAACGTAGTTCGACAAAGGATGAAAGCGACGCGAGAGGATGAGATCAAGGTGGAGACCGACACGATGGATGAGCTTATGTGACAAAACGGACCGACCGAAAAAGGGAACAAAAGACATAAGCTCAAAGTGGGATATAAAAAAACTCAGGATGAGGGATAGGTAAGGTGGGTCGTCCAGTGATCAATCAATAAATACCAAGTGGCCTAGGCTGATGTGGGTGGGGATGATAGTGTGGATGAAAGCACAAAATAACTAGGATGTCAGGTAAATAATGATTAAGCCCTCTATGGATGACGCCTGTTGAAAGGTTTTCACCATCCATACTTATCCAAGGCGCCACTAAGAGGTGGTTTTGACCATAGGACGAATTTATTTTTCTTTATTATTTTTTGATTTTTTTCTTTATTTTTTGATTTTTTTGATTTTTTTGACTTTTTAGGTGGGGTTATCAAACAGACTTAGGCATAGAACCGCTTCAGATGGAGAATATTGACAGGTTCGTCAAGGGGATCTCCTTCCAGAGTAGTCAACCTATAGGCTCCAGACCCATATTTAGCAGTTATGATATACGGCCCTAACTAGTTTGCCTCAAATTTTCCTTTCTTGTCATGGTCTTGCTGAGTGCGTTGGTTTTCTTTGAGGACAAGCTCACCAACCTAGAATTGCCTAGGACGGACCTTTTTATTGTAATGATGCTTGAGACGATTCTGGTATGCTTGTAGGTGATCATATGCTCTTATTCTTCGTTCATCCAGTAACTCTAGCTGTGCAAGCCGTGCAACACGAGCATCTTCTTTATTGATAAGGTTCTTCAGAGAAATTCTCAATGAGGGGAGCTCAACTTCGATTGGCAAGACGGCTTCAGCATCGTATACTAAAGAGTAGGGGGTGGCGCCTGTTGGGGTGCAGATGGATGTGCGGTATGCCTAGAGGGCAGGATGAATATGGAGGTGCCAATCTCGTCTAGTGTTATTGAAAACCTTTTTGAGGATGCGGATGAGGGTCTTGTTGGTTGCTTCTGCCTGACCATTACCCTGAGGGTAATAAGGCGTCAACCAATGATGCTGGATATGGAAGGTGTCGCAGAGGTGTTTCATGGCTTGGTTTTTAAAATATTTTCCATTATCAGAAATGATGGTGGATGGGATACCATATCTGCAGAGAATATGGTAGAGGATGAATTTGGAAATCTGAGTACTGGTGATTTGTGAGAGTGGAATTGCTTCCACCCATTTGGTGAAGTACTCAGTTGCGGTGATGATGAATGTATGGCCGTCAGATGATGGTGGGTGAATCTTGCCAATCAAGTCGAAACCCCATTGAGAAAATGGCCACGGTGCTAGGAGAGGCTGAAGATCTTGTGCTGGAGCGTGGATCAAATCTGCATGCTGTTGGCATGGAAGGAATTTCTTCACAAATTCGCAAGCATCGTGTTCCAGTGTAGGCCAATAATATCCAGCCCGTAAAATCTTTTTGGCCAGAGCCATACCATTTGAGTGAGCCCCACAAATACCACCATGTACTTCTGTTAATACCGTTTGGGCCTCGGTCTCATTCAGACATCTCAGGAGGATTCCATCATACCCGCGACGATAAAGCGTATCACCAACAATAATGTATCAGGATGAATGATGGATAAAGGATTTACGTTGGTTCTGTGTAAGTTCTGGGGGTATGATATTATCACGAAGGTAAGTGTATATGTCTTGGTACCACGAGGAGGTGGGACCTACAATATCGCACACCATGTCAGTCTCAGGAACATCATATGCAGGGATTAAGAGTTGTTCAACAAGGAACTCACACTCTGTTCAATCCTTAGGCATGTCAATCAGGGAATCGATAGTGGCCATTGCATCTGCCACTTTATTCTGTACCTGAGGAATTTGGTCAAACTGTATGGAGGTGAAATATTTTTTGAAATCATCCACCATGCGTTTATAGGGTAACAGTTTGTCATCTTTTGTGAGGAATTCATCATTAACTTGTCTAATAACCAGCAAAGAATCACCAAAGACTTTCAAATGGGTTATATGCCACTATTTTGCAATTCTGAGGCTGGTGAGGAGAGCTTCGTATTCTGCCATATTGTTGGTACATGGAAACGCTATCCTGAATGATTTTGGGATGTAGTCACCTTGAGGAGTGACTAATAGAATTCCTGCCCCAGATCCACTATGAGTGTATGAGCCATCAAAGTATAACGTCCAAGTTGGTGCTTCTGTAACTGTATAGATTTCTTCATCTGGGAATACAGTGTCTAGTGGGTAGGCATCTACTAATGGTGCTTCAGCCAATTAATCACCAATAACCTGTCCTTTTATGGCTTTTCGCTCTACATACTCTATGTCAAATTCGCTTAGAAGCATAACCCATTTGGCCATGCGGCCAGTCAAAGTGGTTCTGGATAACATATACTTCAAAGGATCAATTTTGGCGATTAATTTGACCGGATGGCTGAGCATGTAATGGCGGAGTTTCTGTGTACTGAAAACTAGCACTAGGCAAGCTTCTTCCATAGGGGAGTAATTTAACTCATAGCCAACTAGTGTGCGGCTGATGTAGTAGATTGCCCTCTCTTTGAATGACTCATCATGTTGCGCCAATAATGCCCCCAGTGCAACTGAGGTAGCAGAGATATAAAGCAGGAGGGGTTTTCCTGGAATAGGCGGCATCAAAATTGGTGGATGAGCTAAATATTCCTTGATTTTATCAAAACCCATTTGACACTGTGGTGTCCATCGGAAGGTGGAATCTTTCTTTAGAAGATGGGTAAATGGCTGGCATTTATCTGTGAGCTGGGCTATGAACCGACGGATGGACTGCATCTTCCCCTGGAGGCTTCTTAACTATTTTAGATTGCATGGAGGTGGCATGTCCAGAATAGCCTTTACCTTGGCGGGATCAGCTTCAATACCTCTGCGAGAGACTATGAAACCCAACAACTTCCCTGACGTGACCCTAAAGACACTTTTTCGGATTTAGCCGCAACTTATAATGCTCTAACCGCTCAAATATCTTTTTCAGAATGGCGAGATGTTCTGCTCGTGTTCTAGATTTCCCTAATAGGTCATCAACATAGTCTTCCATGATGATATGGATGAGGTCATGGAAGATGACCGTCATGGCTCTTTGATATGTTGCTCCTACATTTTTAAGACCGAAGGGCATAACATTGTAACAGAAGTGCCCTAAGGAGTTGTGAAAGTGGTTTTGTGTTGGTCTTCAGGTGCAATTCGAATCTGGTTATAACCAGAGAAGCCGTCCATAAGGGATAACATCTCATGTCCTGCTGTTAAGTCAACTAACATGTCAATGTTAGGAAGAGGGAAATCATCTTTTGGGCAGGCTTTGTTAAGATCCCTGAAGTCCGTGCAGACCCGAATGTCTCCGTTTGGTTTGGCAACTGGAACTATATTGGAGATCCATTCGGAGTAGTCAATCGGTCTGATGAAACCCGCGTCCAGTAACTTCTCCAATTCCTTCTTGACTAACAACGCGACTTGTGGATGCATCTTGCGGAGTTTTTGTTTGACAGGCTTGGCGTCTGGGTGAATGTCTAAGTGATGAACCACTAAGGCAGGATCTAGGCCTGGCATGTCTGAGTATGACCAAGCAAAGTTAATGATTCCCTCTTGGAGTAGCTGCACAATGACCGAATACTCTTGCTCTGAGAGTGACTTAGCTACATAGGTGATTTTAGGACTTTCAGCAGTTCCCAGATTAACTTCTTGCATCTCTTCAATCAGAATAGATGAGCGGGCAGATAACTAAGTTCCCATAAGGGGAAGATGAACATCTCCATCCTCCAGTGCCTCTTCGAGGTTTTCGCTATCAGATGCGTCCTTTATTTTTACTTTTCCAAGGTCAGGAAGTGCCTTAGGGAGGTTTTCACTAAATGACTATTTTTTGCCTTTTTTATTATTTTTACTTTTGCGACTGGAGTGTTCATCCTCCCCCAATTCCATAAGGTTGACATATGTGTCCACAGGCATATTGACAGGTGTGGTATTATGTAGGTCCCAATTAATAAGTTCAGGGTGACAAAGGGATAGGCTAATGGTGCAGACAAATAGGCATTCGAACATGGATGATAGGTCAGTGTGATCGACATCATCGTATGCATGTATGATGGATTCCTCCTCAGGTATGTCTTCCAATGAGCCATCGTCCACAGTGATACTATTGGAAGTATTAGATGATGTTGCGGGGCTTTTTTGTTTCTTATCATACCCAATGCCTATGTTTCTTGGTAACTTTGGTGTATCAATGGGTTGTAATCGCCCTTGTTCCTCTTTACCTAGGCCTCTACCTTAATAGTTATGTTTTTCCATGAACTTTGTCGGCCAAGGGTATTTTTCCTAAAAATATTTCTTTAGAGGAGTCTCTAGTTCAGGCTCTTCTCGGTAGACCCATTGGCTTATGTCCTCTTCTGGTGCATCGATCTTGACACTCAGAGATCTGAAAGTGGTGGTAGGGATGTCTTTACCATTGAAGGTGATGGTCTTGTCTTCCTTTTGTGTAGCACGTGAAGGTTGACCGTACTCGTGTGGTGACGGGGGCATGGTGGCTACATTAAGAGCCGTATGCATTTCATATTCGCCACACCCCTTGTCAATGATCTAGACTTTGGTGACTGAAGGATCAGTGGTGGAGGATGGAGTGGTTATCACGGTGGATGGTGGATTAGAGGATGATGATTGGGATACCCCCATTTTGACCCCAGGACAATAATGTAAATGGGGAAAAGACGCTTCTAAAGCGCGGCAGTATTTGAATGGTTGGGGGTCAGCATAGATGGTGATCTCTTCTCCGTTGCCGGGGAATTTCAGGGATTGGTGATATGTGGATGGGATAGCTTGCATAGTGTGGAGCCATGGACGGCCAAGGAGGAGATTATAGGGTAAGTCTAGATCAAGGACATGACATGTAGTATACTGAAGCACAGGTCCCACTTGGATAGGAAGACTGATAATTCCTTCTGAATTTCTTTCTGCATTATCATAGGCTTTGATTGTAATGATCTGGTTGCTTAAGTCCACTTGAGTATACCCCACCTGTTTTATGAATTTCAAAGTACATAAATTGAGGGCAGAGCCATTATCTACCAAGACCCTTTTTATTTTATGGCGAGCGACCACTAATTCGATGTGTAAGGGGCGATTATGATTGACATCGATGTTTGGCATATCATCTTGACTGAAGTGCAGATGATGAGACAAAGCCAAGTGTCCCACCAAAGCTTGGAATTGTGTGGGGTCGATGTCATTTGGTACATGGGTTTCCTGCAGGGCTCTATTGAGGATTTCTTGATGTGCCGGGGAAGACTTAACCAAATCCAAAATGGATATATGAGTGGGGGCCTTCCTTAGGTGATCAAGGATGTTGTACTGAGAATTTATAGGAGTCAGTTGGGTGGGTGCAGAGGCTGCAGGGACAGTGATATGGGCTCATCGTGTAGTAGCAACATATTGAGGGTCTTTGGCTTTAACGTGTATCATGGATATTCGAGGTTCTACCTGCTCAATGTAATGAATAACACCTTCATAATTGAAGGGCACATTCTTGTAGCTTATATTATTTGTGTTGTTTCCTTGGGGATTATTGCTAGATGTGCTTGGGCCTTGATTATGGTTTGGAAAGGCGTTCTGGTATATCTGCAATTGAGCATTGGACGATGAAGGTTGGCTGGAGTCAACCTTGATATCTCCTCGATCAATGAGATCTTGGACATAGTTTTTCAAACCCTGACACTTATTCAAAGAGTGTCCCTTGATTTTGTGGAAGTCACAATACTCATTTTCTTTAAACCATGCTGGCTTGGGTTTGGACTCGTCAAATGGATTGGTGACAGGGTATGTGATGGGGTAATTGATTTGTAGCAATTTATTAAAAACAACACTCAGAGGTTCACCCAATTGGGCATATTGCCGTTTGGTGTTCCCCTGATTGTTTTGGTTTGACTGTTGAGGAGGACGAGGTGTCCCTTGGGGCACAGATATGGCGTTAGGTATGGATTGTTGTTGTTTCTGGGATGTGTTGGCCACGTGGACATGTTTAGTATCAGTAACACCATCATTTACTGCATTTTTGTTCTTGTTCCAAAAACGTGGCTTGTCATTGAATGACCTTTCCTTATCTTGATTATATATTTTGATGTGCCCCTTGGCAACAAGGGCACACTCAAGGATGGGTCCCTTTTCTACTACCTCTGCGAAAGTGGTGACACAATGTAATCAGAAGTTATGAGCCATGTTGGGATGAGAGTTCTCCACGAAGAGGGTGACCATGTCCTTTTCCTTTAAAGGGGTTTTCATTCAGCTTGCTAGGGCACACCACCATTGTAGGTAGCTGGTAAATGTTTCTCCATCACGTTGTTTCTCTTTGAGGAGATCTAAGGTGTCCGTATCCTTCTGCAAATTGAAAGAGAAGTAGGATACAAAATTTTCTGACAAGTCCGCAAAAGTTTTTATGGACCCCTTTTCGAGAGTCATGAACCAATCTAAGGCGTCGCTTGCTAGGCTTCGTGGGAACAAGCGCAAGAGATAGTTATCATTGTACATGACTTCTTGACACTGGGAATAAAACTCCTACAGGTGAGCCTTAGGGTCTTTGTCTCCCTTGTATTTTTCAAATTTTGGTATCTCGAAATGTTTAGGAAACGGGATCAATGAGATGGAGGGATCATATGGATATGGGCATATGTCTTCAAATTTGAATGATTGTTTTGTAGCCCCGGCTTGAAGGTCCTTAAGTGCAGCTTTGATTTCCAACAAATCCGAGCTAGCCGGTGGCGGGTTAGGGGGATATTGATGATAGGATACTAAAGGATCTTACTAAAAAGGCGTCGAATTGTTAAAATACGAGTTTGGATGATTGGATGATGACATGGCTTGCTGGTAAGATGAGGGATTTTGTTGATACGGGGGCTGTTGTTGTGGGGTATAATATGGATTTGTTTGATAAAAGTGTGGAGTAGGTTGTTGTGTGTTGGTTTGTTGGTGTTGAGGTTATAGTTGTGATTGTTGGGAGGTCGCATAGAGCGGTTGTTGGTGAAATCGCTGTTGATTGTGATAGTAGTAGCATTGGGGAGGTTGTTGTTGTGACATCAAGTGTTGTATGGGCTGAGGTGGGATATTATGTTGTGATTGAGCTTTCGGACACAAAATGGATGTGAGAAAGGGGGATATGGTCTAAGCGATAGGTCGAGATGGATTGCCTTTTGATTGGTAGGGCGGTTGTTGTGAAGAGGCCAAGGTATTGTGTATAGCTTGTTGCAGATGAGATGGCGGAGGTAGTGTAGAAGTGTTTTGTAAAGGGGGTTGTTGGGTACCACTTGGAACGTTCAGCTGGGGTGTGCCTTGTGGAGGTAATTGAGGCAGAATGTTAGATTGGTGAACCTGTTGAGGTGGTAGATTTGTAGTCCCGGGAGGTGGAAGCGATGTGGCAAAGGAGGTGCCCCCAACGTTGACTGTAGGTTGGTTCGGAGGAGGGGGTGCGGTTAACGTTAATGGCGGAGGTTGCGAAACATTTTGTGGCATACCATAAGAAAAAGGATTATTGGGATCAGGCACTTGAGGTCCTCCTATAGCTGAGGTCAGAGCGTGTGGGGGATAGTTAACCTGATAAAGAATGACATTGCCAAATTCAGGTTTATGCCAACTCTCAACTGGAGGAACGTTCGAGAAGTATGAACCTTCAGGTGCATTTTGGGACCCTTGGAGTACGTTAGATGGGGCGCCCCTATATTTGGACCAGTCAACATTCGAGGGGGGTTTGACACCCTTCTTAATTAGGTGGGCCAAGATTTCTTCCCCATGTTTCTCAAGCAAACGGTCAGTCATTTGCACATTGGCAGGATTGCTAAAATTTTCCTCAAGTGTGAGTTCAGGTTGATTAACCATATTCTCTTCACCATGTGGTGAGTTATTCTGATTCTCAGTGTTAGAATGCGATGAAGTACCATTATGAGGATCGTGAGAGACGTTGATACCCTTGTTAGGATCTGATGAGACGTTGATTGTGTTTTTGGGATCTTGAGGGTTGTTTGATTGGGCATTTTGGGCTTGATGGTCGGCCATTTTCTTTGCCTATGATCGGGTTTGAATGGGCATGCAAATGTGGGATGAGTAGATTAATGCTTTTGTCAAATGATTTGATTGTGATTGGATAAGGTGTGATTTGGATGGGGTTTGGATTTGGATCAGACTTTGTTGGTATATATTGGATTGGATTAGATTTTGATTGGATTGTATTGGATTTGGATTTGGTAAGATTGGATTAGATTGGATTTGGATTTGGATTTGGATCTAGATTTGGCAGGATTGGATTAGATTGGATTGAATTGGATTGGGTTGGATGGGATGGACAATTTGATCGAATGATTGGTTTTGATAGATTTGGACTATTGGATGGGTGTGATTGGATGATGAAAGATGTGGGAGAGAGACCTCGAGCTTGATCAAAGGAAGTTACCCTTAGTGACCTAGAGCTTTGATTGATTAAGAGGATGATTACGGCACCGAATCCACCTTAAGGTAGGAATGGATTGATTGGGCCGAGGATGATAACTTACAACACCAAATTCACCTCAAGATGGAAGCGAGTTGATTGGGGTTGAAGTTAAAGACTAATAATCAACTTCAAGTGCTATGGTCAATTTGGGTAACCACTTTGTAATACAAGTTTAAGGCAGTTTGGCTATGAATGGTAAAGTTATGATGTTTGTTAGGTGAGGCTATGGACTTTTTGAATGGGATATTAAAATGAAAGGGTGGATTAAAGATGATTGTGGAGAATAAATGGGGATTTATAATGGTTAACGAAGATTTGGAGTGATAGAATGGAGGTTTAAACAGATCAAATGGGGGTTTTGGGAGGCTTAGAGTGATAAAATGGAGGCTTAGGATGATGGGATAATGGTTGGGAATGATTAAACAATGGTTTAGAGGCTAAACGAATCCAAACGGGACAATTTCGGGTGTTCAGAAGGGCAAATCCGCCCCTCTGCAGCAAAGATCAGGGCGTTGATAGCAAAATCAGGGGCGTAGTCAGCAAAATCAGGGGCGTTGACAATTTTCTGCAATAAATCAGGGGCGCTGCCGCCTTTTTGCAGTAAATCAGGGGCGCTGCCGCCTTTCTGCAGTAAATCAGGGGCGTTGCTACCTTTCTGCAGTAAAATCAGGGGTGCTTCCACCTTTCTGCAGCAAAGTAGGGGGCGTTGCCGCCTTTCTACAGTAAAAAAAAAGTTTGGTTTTGATGGCAATGGCTATGCAAAGACGTAAAATGATAAAGTAAGGCCAAAGTATCAAAAATTTGATAGATTTTTCACAAGAAAACACTTCAAGCAAGCACAATCCTATGATTAATATTAAGGGTATGGGAAGGCAAAGTCTTAATCTAGGATGCACAAGGCTTCTAGGGAGTCCTCGATATACTCTCGGTACATGAGGCGCAACTGTGAACACCAGTCCATCACAAGCGTGAGTCGGGAACCCCAACGAGATACTGAAAGGCTCGGACCAACTCTTCACGTCTATCTAGGTATCACCCTAGCTTCGACACTCTGCCAATTATGACGCGACTAGATTGGGGTACAACTTTCGTTCTCCCCCCTTTATATACCCCGCTGGTACACGTGGTTGGAATTGTCCCTTGGGGTGATGAAATCCCCAAGCAGGTCCCACTAAAAAGAAGACACTAACTGTTTCCAACTACTCCCCAGGCTCACACGAAGTGCAAGGGGAAAGCGAAAACAAATTAATGCCCCCTTGGGTAACACAAGAACAAATAATCACATCAAGCAATGAAGTTTATTCCCCCTAATTAGACTATGTTTCAAAACAACAAGGATAATTTTCTTGCAGATCTAATAAAATAGATGGCCCTACAAATAAATGTTAGCTATTTTTTTCTTCGTTCTTGATGAAGTACGCCCTAATATGTTGCAACACATTAGCCAAAAAACACCAATATCCTTGCCAAAACAATGTTAGAGGGTTATTACTTGAAAACAACAAAAAAAATGAGAGCAAAAACGAAGCCAAAATGACTATTTTACCTTCCAAACTGTGTTGTTTTGGGGCGCTGCCGCCTTCTTGCAGTGGATAAGAGGGCGCTGCCGCCTTTCTGCGGTAAGGCAGAGGGCGCTGCCACCTTTCTGCAACAAACTTTGTCAGATTTTTAAGAAAAAAAGAAAGTTGTGCCCCTCCCACTGCAAGAAAAGTGTTAGAAAAACCTCCTAAATATATCCCTAATTGCAGCAAACGTGTTAGAAGCAAATAAACTTTCAAATGCAGGGTGCTGTCACCTTTCTGCAGTGGACAAGAGGGCGCTGCCGCCTTTCTACGATAAAGCAGAGGGCGCTGCCGCCTTTCTGCGACCTTTTCCTGCAAGATTCTTAACAAAAAAGGAGGTTAAATGCGAGAACCCGTTTGTGGGTCCCTCTGGGCATGCTAGAAATGTGAACTTAAGAATTTTATCCTACTCTAATATGCAAAATAACTTAAAAATGCAAGTGATAAAAGACTAAGGACACCTCAAAATTAGCCAAAAGAGTGATAAAACAAGAAGGAAAATGGACAAAACAAGACACAAACGATTTCACCTTCCTTGCTGTTGATGTCTCTTTGATTGGCCCTTGCTTGGGATGATTTTGTGTGCTCCTTAGATGATTTCTTGAGTGACTAAATGCAATATTGAATGTGCAAAGTGATTAGAATGGATAGCTAGATGATGGTAAATGATTGAGAATGCAAATTGGTAGCATGTAGTTATGAAAATCAAAGTGTTGAAAATGCCCTTGAGGAGGGGGTATTTATAGGAGAATTTGAATTCTCTAGAGAAGTCAACGGTCAAGATTGATCCAACAAGGTCAAGATGAAGGGCTATGGTGGGTTGAGAATCCACAAGCCCTCACATCTTGACATGTGGATGGTGAAATGGCCAAGAGAAGATGAGGTGTAAGTGAGGTGTCAAAAAGGTACATGAGGTGGAGAAAGGATAAGCACCTTGGGGAGTGAGGAGATTTCCTCAAAAAGGGATTCCTTGTCCCCAAGTGGGAGTGAAAGGGACATTTGAGGAATTTTGGAATTCCTCAAAAATCTACATGGGAAAAGGAAAGGTGGTTGGGGATATAAATGTGAATTTGAATTAAAAATTCACATTCCTAGGAGGATCTAGAGGATAAAAGGTGGGCTCCAAAAAGGTGGGACTTGGTTACATGTGGAGATTGTGACAAGTCCAAGGTTCTAAAAGCCTTCGAATCTAGGATAAATAAATGTGAATTAAAAATTCACATGGGAAAGGGGGTCAATGCCAAAAGAAGGTAAATGCAAAGGATGGCTAAAAAGTGGTGCTAAATCTGGCTAATGACCTTGGTTAAGGTTGTGCAAATATTGGATTAGGCTAATTAATGGAAGATTAGAGGCAAGTGGCAAATGTAGGAGGATGTGACATTAATCTTTGATTAAGAGGATGCACATCATAATCATGAATTAATTAAATTAATTAAGATTAGGGCAAGGTTATGGAGGATGTGACAAGGAGAGAGAAAGTGAGGAATTTTAAATTGATTTTAAATCAAAAGGGTAAAAATGACTAAATTAAATAAATTAGCGTATTTATTTAATTTAGAGAGGAATAGGGTGAAGGATAAAGTATTAATTATTAAATTAAATACTTTACCGATAGACAAAAGGTGTAATATTAATTTAATAAATTAATATTAATACGGTAGACGGAAAGGCAGTAAATTTTAAACATATGGAAGTGATTAAATTTAGATGTCTATAGTATGTTAGTATTGTGTTTCGGGAGTTGATTAATTTCCTTTTATTATATGTAATCATTCATTTGCTTTTCTCAATATAAAAATAAAATAAAAAAATAAAGAGTTATTTTTTTCACCATTAATCACCTTTTTGAAAAGGGTGTGACTCACTTTCAATCCTACAAAGCATCAATTCTAGTTTGAGGGCTAGTTGGAGTATTAAGGAAGATTTGATGTAGGGAAAGAATGAATTATGGAAAGGATCCCTAAGAGGATTTCCTTCTTGGTGAAGCCTATACTTATCAGTTGAAGATGCCTAAGAAAATTATGGAAAGGGTGAGGTATGAATTATAGCATGTTATTAGTTCCTACCATAGAATTATAATGAGGGTGTAGGTTTTAAATAGTGATTAAAAAAAATATCTTTGAATAAAAATTAGCTTGTGTTCCTATTAGTTTGGACTATAAATATTTGACATGTAAAAGTGCTCAAAAGCTAATTGAGCTAAAATTTGGTGGCTTGTTATTGGCCTACGTTTAAGGCTACAAAATGCCAACAAAGGATTGCAGTTTCATGAGGCAAGAGAAGGCATAAGTGTAATGCCCCTCATACTGTTTAAACTTATTATTTTCTGTGTTTTGGCTTGGATGCTATGATGATACTGTTATTGTTTGATATGGTTAGTTGGATGCTAGATGATGCTGTTATTTCATTTTGGACATGATTACTTTATATGACATTATGGTTGATTATATCAGTTGATTTTCTGATTTATGATATGATGCGGTGATTTAATTTAATATGTCATGAGATGATTGTTAGTTAGAAATGTAATTCATTGATTATGTTACAATTGTTAGAATAGGTGTGATGAAGGACAATATAGCATCACTCGTTCGCGAGTGCCCTGTTATGTTGCGATTCCTTCTCACAATGCAGTATTTTGATTTAATGCTTTGATGTTATGTATATATGCACATGTACACAACTTCGTTTGTATGTAGGATTGCAGGTATAAGTCTCGATTCCACCTGCTTCGGTAGGACAGGGCGAGCACCAAATAACCCAACGGATAAATGTTGATACAGAGGTGACGATGAAGTCATCCCGTCCCATGATGTCAGATTGTCTCGTTTGATTGGTATTGTTCATTTTTGTAATTGTCGTCATTTGTGGTTTGTGTTTTCTATTGTGTCATCTTTTGAGTAATGTTGGTACTTTATATGCTGTGGTGTATTCGATTTTAATGATGGAAGTAATTGTTTGTTTTAATGTTAGATTCAAATTCTTTTTAAATATTTAGATGATTTTAATTATTTTTGAAAGTCATATATATTTCAATTAAATGATAATTAAATATTAAATGTGTTTTAACTATTTTAATCAATTATCTAGTGGAGGATAATTATTAGAATAATTTATTTAAATTAAATAAGTAATGTGTTGTGCAAGTAAAGTTGCAAAAATAGAAATTAAAACAATAAAACAAATAAAAGAACAAAAAGACAGAGTGAGCCAATAGGAATTGAGAGTTGGGAAAAAGCTAGTTTTAAAGAATTGATTTTCTTTTAATTGGGGATTTTTGGAGAGTTTTGAAGAAGGGGCAATATATTTTATTTAATTATGAATTTTTGAGAAGTTCACACACACCCAGAAGATGAGAGAGAAATTGAGTTGCTGAAAACATTGTCCATGTACTTGTGAATCTGAAGAGATTAGTTTGAAATTCTTTGCTATTGTTTGAGGAGAGCTCTAAGAAGGAAATTGTCTTCAATCTGTTACTGGTGTTGTCTTGGGGAGTTCTTTCTGGATTAAGAAGTGGAATCGAGTTCGAGGGCATCAGAGTCAAGCAGGCATCTTCAAATTTGCATTGGACTCCAGAACTATGCCTCGAGGTAGAGGACGTGGCCGTGCAAGAGGCCGTAGTGCCGGACGTGGAGAAAACTGGTGAACCCCCTCAGTTCCTAGTTCCCATGGTTATGAGCATGAGGAATAGCAGAGTATTCATAGCATTCCATCAGGTGGCCAGAATCCAGCACAGCCAGGTCTAGACGATCAGTTACAGCATATACTTGGAGAGATTCTTGACCGTTTGGGACCCATGCCAGAGGAGGTGCACCAGGTTGAGAGGGAGAGAGAGAGGTCTCCGAGGTGCAGGGATACAGATGTGGTTCAGGATACAGTCATAGCAGGCCATATGAGAGATCTAATGAGGGCACACCCTCCTACTTTGGATGGTTCTGGAGGAGGTCTTGAGGCTAAGACCTGGTTGATTGACTTAGACCGTTGCTTCGCCATGCACCCCTACGGTAGCAATACCAAGGCACGGTGCGTAGTTATGCACTTGCGAGGCTTTGCGTCTACTTGGTGGCGCCTTGAGGAACAAAAACTGCATCTTGATATCAGTGTAGTTACTTGGGAGTTGTTTCTAGATAGGTTCAGAGCTCGTTTCCTCTCAGACCATTGGAGGCAGCGTAGGGCTGATGAGTTTCATGATCTCAAGCAGTTATCTATGTCAGTGGAGTAGTATGAGAGGTGCTTCTATGAGTTGAAGCAGTATGCAGGGATTAGCCACGATGAGGGCATGTTAGTGCGGCATTTTGTTCGAGGCTTGAATGCCCGCATCAGTGGTGGTGTACGAGTCTTCGAGCCAAAGACAATGGAAATTTCAGTTGAGAAGGCTCGCTTAGTGGAGGAGAATTTGGCCATGGCCTTGGGTGGTCACATCGGAGTACAGATTGGTAGCGTGCCCACACCTGGTTATGTTACTCATGGAGGTCAATCACAGGGAGCAGGAGCTTCTAGGAACAAGAATCCACCTTCTAAAGGGGGTCAGCAACATCAGCAGCAGCAGCATCAGGAACAACAATCACAGCCGAAGCATGAAAACTTTCAATCTCAGCAAGGTGGCAATTTGCAGTTTCGTAAGGATCGGAACAGGATCATGCACCAAATGCGACAGGAACGTTTTGCTCAGCCTGCGCCTAGTTTTCAGTCAGCGCCAAGTCGAGCAAGCTTTCAACAATCCAATGCTTCAGCCGAGGGTAGAGTATTTGGCCGAGGTACTGGTTGCTACTCATGTGGGCAACAAGGGCATATCGCTAGATTGTGTCCACAAAAGAGCACTTCTGGATTTAATCAGAGACCTGCCTCTTCTGAGCCGACAGTGGGAGATGCGGGTAGATCTCTTCAAGTTTTTTCCATTGTCGACAATCGCCAAGTTGGATACCAGGATGCAGGTGCAGAGGCTTCTGGTAGAGGACGAGGTTCTGGCTTCAGAGCTCGCGAGTGAGCTCGAAAGGGTTCGATGGTGTCCTAAACGTTGTGATCTTGGTGTCATGGGAGGATGTCTCCCTTATTTGAGAATCTTAATTTTTCTTTTTATTCTATTATTTAATGGCTTCCAGGAGTAAGCCATGTCCTAGGGGGGAGGATGTAATACCCCTCATACTGTTTAAACTTATTATTTTCTGTGTTTTGGCTTGGATGCTATGATGATTCTGTTATTGTTTGATATGGTTAGTTGGATGCTAGATGATGCTGTTATTTCATTTTGGACATGATTACTTTATATGACATTATGGTTGATTATATCAGTTGATTTTCTGATTTATGATATGATGCGGTGATTTAATTTAATATGTCATGAGATGATTGTTAGTTAGAAATGTAATTCATTGATTATGTTACAATTGTTAGAATAGGTGTGATGAAGGACAATATAGCATCACTCGTTCGCGAGTGCCCTGTTATGTTGCGATTCCTTCTCACAATGTAGTATTTTGATTTAATGCTTTGATGTTATGTATATATGCACATGTACACAACTTCGTTTGTATGCAGGATTGCAGGTATAAGTCTCGATTCCACCTGCTTCGGTAGGACAAGGCGAGCACCAAATAACCCAATGGATAAATGTTGATACAGAGGTGACGATGAAGTCATCCCGTCCCATGATGTCAGATCATCTCGTTTGATTGGTATTGTTCATTTTTGTAATTGTCGTCATTTGTGGTTTGTGTTTTCTATTGTGTCGTCTTTTGAGTAATGTTGGTACTTTATATGTTGTGGTGTATTCGATTTTAATGATGGAAGTAATTGTTTGTTTTAATGTTAGATTCAAATTCTTTTTAAATATTTAGATGATTTTAATTATTTTTGAAAGTCATATATATTTCAATTAAATAATAATTAAATATTAAATGATAATTAAATATTAAATGTGTTTTAACTATTTTAATCAATTATCTGGTGGAGGATAATTATTAGAATAATTTATTTAAATTAAATAAGTAATGTGTTGTGCAAGTAAAGTTGCAAAAATAGAAATTAAAACAATAAAACAAATAAAAGAACGAAAAGATTGTGAAGCAAATAAGAATACAGAGCTAAGTAAAAAGCTGGCTTTTAAAGAATTGTTTTATTTTATTTTTGTCTTTTTTGAGTTTTTTGCAAAAGATGGACAATATATTTTTATTTAATTAAGAATTTTGGGGTTTTTACAGACACACAAAGGATATTAGTTAAAAAAAAAAGTTGCAGAAGAGAGGGGCTTGGTATTCTGAAATTGTAGAAATGATATTGGATTCTTTCACTTTATTTTGAGGAGAGTTCTTGAAAGGGATTGAAAATCTGTTACTGGGTTGCTTGGGAGAAGTTTTCTGAACAGAGAATCGGTTCGAGAGTTGAGCACGGTGACTCAGAGGAGATTTGAAGCAGGAAGGAGGAGCTCTTCATAAAGACTGTCGGAAACAGTCTTCACCAGGTTCTCAAATAAGTGCAGGACTCTAGGTTTTAATTTACTCCTACTTTCTGGTCTTCTGATTTAAGAAAACAAGAAAAATAAATTAGATTACTTGGTGAAAGAGAAATAAAACTTTAGAAAAGAGAAAATTTATTGAATAGAGAAAACTACTGAAAAATATTCCTTCATCTTGGTATCAAATAATGTTGAGTTGGCAAATAGACAATATATTCTTAAATTGATTTTTTTAGTTTTCTGGAAAATATTCGTAGCTATCATTAAAAAAAAAAAATTATTCTAGAAATTATGAAACATATCCTTTATATAAATATATAAATATATATATATATATATATATATATATATATATATATATATATATATATATTAGTATATATATATATATATATATATATATATATATATATATATATATATATCTATATTATGTTTATACTGTCTTTCTGTCCTTGTGCCTGTGACAAAAGTATCTGTCCTTTTGTAATTTATAAATGAATACATCCTCTATATATATATATATACATATACATATATATATTTATCAGTAATTTCTGTGCACATGGTATTATATTCGAAAATTTTCCTGTTTTAATCGATTTATGTTTTGGGCCGTATAGGCCGTTGGTTTTTCCGTGCCAGTGAAGGACGAAAATTTGTTTTAAAGAAAAATTAATAAAAAAAATGAAAGTTAAATTTTAATGTTTTTTTTATTGATTTTGAGGGAAGGGAGGGACGGCGCAGCCGTACCCCTCCCCTCTCCCTACGCCAGCCATGGGTACAGCAGCCCATGGACTGCTGTACGCAACAGTCCGTAGGACTGCTGTGCACAGCAGTCACATGGACTGCTGTGCGCAGTCCTTGGAATGCGCGCAACCCATGTCCGTGGGTCTTCCCACCTTTTAAAAAATAAAACTTCAAATAAATGTTTTCTTTTGTTTTTTTTTTAATTTTATTTATTTATTTAGTTTTGTTTTTAATTAAAAAATCTGTTTATAATTTAGTTTATTTTATTTTAAATATGTATATATAAATATATATATATATATATTTATTTGTGTATATATATATCTGTGTATATCTGTGTATTAATATATTAGTTATAATTAAATGGTTGTGTTACGGAATATTGAATATATTAATATAGAGAATTATTTTGGATATATTTATAATTTCGAATGATATATTTAGTATGCGTGTTTTTTTAATTATGAATTTTAAGAGTAAGGGATAGTTTAAAAGAAGCAATTTATCAACCATGTTGAACTTTGATAGAACCTTGTATCAAATTATAATTATTTAATTTTAAATGTTAGTTTATTATATTTATGAATATAATTTTGTATTGGAGTTAAATATCCAATGTTGTTTTTTTTTATTCTAGAAATTTTGAATTATTTTAAAAGGCACTGTTTATTATTGTTTTGGTTAAAGTAGTTTGTCAGGCAAGAATTAGACTTTAACTGTGACTGTAGACCTTGTTGAGACAATTGTATCTAATTACATAATCGGGATTGGAATTAAACGTAATGGTGCAACTTTGTAAATGTTATCTGAATTTCTTTTTTTTATGTTATGGTTTTCTTTGTTTAGTGGTCGATGTGGGAACCATTGTAGTCTGTGAAACCTTGTTCCAGAGGCTTGTTATTTAGAGTGTTATTCGCCTTTTGATTATACTTTTGAGCGTTATTGGTGTATGCTAGGAAGGGTTGAACGGGTTTGTAAGACTTTGATTATGAGTAACTACAAGATGATTAATGCCTTGTGTATCTGCTTTTGGTTTTATGATTTATATGTGCTAGTTCAAATCCTTGCCTGCTTTGAGATATGTTAGGGGTCATAGGAGAGTGGCACTTCGTGGGCGCCGATGCCTCAGGATGAGGAAGGGCTCAGGATAACCCCCGAAAGAGTAGTTAAACAAGTGATAACCTAAACAATGGAATTTAGGGGGGTGGGTAGTTAAAAAAAAACACAAGATAATAAAACATTGGATTCCTCAGCTATGCATTTGGGCTACCATAGACTAGTGATAGACTGAGAAGGTCGTGGTTGGCAAAGCCATAATCTTGTCTTCATGAGAGATTATTGGTTCCGCATTAGCTACCCTATGGTGTCGGCGCATCAGTTAGGAGGAAGGGCCAGGAGATCCATAGATGGGTGCCGGCGCCTCAGTGAGAGGAAGGGCCAGGAGAATCCCATGAGAGCTATGCGATGACACTCTCCACTTGACACCCTGGTGTTTTGTTTGTAGTTGCCTCTGGATATTGTATCTTTATGTTATTTTTGAGGGTTAGGGAATGCATAGATGGGTGTCGGCGCCTCAGTGGGAGGAAGTGCCAGGGGATCCCATGAAAGCTATGTGATGACCCTCTCCACTTGACATCCGTTTGCCTGTTCTCTTGTTGCCTCTGGAATTATGTACTGAATCATTGTTTCAGATTTATATGGAATTGTATTCTGGTTATTGTTTTAGATTTATTTGGAAGTGTATTCTAGATATTGTATCTTTATGATGCTTTTGATTCTTGTGAATTTGTTTCATGATTGTTAATTGGTGGTACTTCATGTTATTGTGATGAGGTTCTTAGTTTTAACTTGTTATGTGATTTGTGAACGTTGTTGGTTGTTCATCATATGCTTTGAGTTGTACTTGTTTGTATCATGTTGTTATTGAGTCAGTTTGACATTCATGGTCGGGTTCACTTCCTCGTCACCTCTGAGCACGGGGGGTGAGTTACTTGTAATTCACATGGTTGGGTGGAACGTGCTCCGCACCCGTTGGGTTCCCCATCAGCATCCTATCTTCTCAGCATATCCAGTTGGAGTTGTACCAGTATTCACCTTGTATTTTAGATTTCATTATATTTGTAGCATCCCACATGTTTGGGAATTTCAATGTAATTCAATTATCAAGAGATTGTAATGTCCTATTATAACAATGATGTAATAGTTAGGATCATTTGTAACTTTGTTAAGAGATTTATCATGGATGTAATTATGTGATGTTTATTATTCTCGCATCATGGTTATTGGATGTATCCTTATTCATGGTTATTGGATATGTTGTAATCTTAATCTTTAATTCCATTTAGTTGTTGCGATGTAACCTCGCGTGCCCCAGAGAACTAAGTGTGTTAATGCTATGTGGTTATGGTTTAATGTATTTGCATGTTTAATTTAATTATTTAAAAAAAAAAAAATATTTGTTATGTGTGTGTTCTTTGGGGTTTGCACGACGGGCGTTACAATAAGTTTCCAAGTCAAGTTAATGTTGTCTGCTACTTTTTTGAGCCGACTCTTGTTCTAGTTTCAATGATTGTATACATATATCAACAACATTTATATAGAATGTTCAATTCATTACGTGGTTTTTCTATTACCTTGAACATGTTTCCCATCATCAATGACCATTTCTCTAAATACTTTAAATTGATTTTTTTATTGTGATGTTAAATGCAATAAAAATGATTTCCCTTTTAGGTAGAAGAAAATAGTAGGATTTGTTGTTGGTTCTAACCCAACTAGTGGGGAGTGCTTGAAATGATTGAATTTGATTCTAACTAAATCAACAAAAATCCATCTTGTCACTTGGCTCTTGAATTAGCCTAGAATTTGAAGTCGTATTCTATAATTACAAAAAAATGATATGGGTAACATGACTTTGTTATTTTTTTCAGATTGTATTAGAAAAACCGTATATTATTTTATTTAAAATTACTTATATATATATAAATATATTACTTAAAATTTATTTTTAATTTATAATATTTGTATTTTTAAATTGTTTTGTAAAGTTAAAATAAAGGAATAAATGATTATTTTAATGTAACTTGTTCTTATTTGTAATAATAAATATATGTATTTTATTTTTTAAAAATTTGAACTATATAATTATTTCTAATAATTAAAAAATAATATTTTTTAATTTAAATATATTTTTTAAAAAAATTATTATATTTATTTTGTATTTAATTTTTTAAGTTAATCATTCTTATTTTCATAATTTTAAATTTATTTCACCCCTTAATTTTGTATCTTTGTTTTACCCTTTTATCATTTATTTTTAAAATAAAGTATGTAATCAATTTTTATTTATTTTTAAGGTGTTTTTAATCATAATCTTGGCATGAGGGGACCATTCCCATAAAAGTATGAATATATAATTTGATATGGGTTGTTCCAAATTGGAAGGCCCCACAAATAGAGTATATTAGACTCATCAATAAGGGTACACACCTTTAAATTTGAGGCTTCTAAGATTTGAGAGCATAAAGATAATTTATTGAGCTTGTTGACAATAACACTAATTTTTGGTATGGTAGTGTAGTTGCAATATATGGCTAGTTGCATTGCCTTTATTGAAAGATTTTTTTTTTTTTTTATCGCTTCCCATGCATCATTACTACCTTCTTCATTGTGGCGGAAGGGGAGGATTTGGGAGTTACATTACTTTTCCTGCACATTGCCTTATATTTTTGTAACTCATTCTCAGTCATAAATGGTTTTCATTCTTCAAAATTATCTAATATGAAAGAATATGTTTTCTCTAAAGTTTCAAATTTTTTGTAGTGAACTTGATTTTCATATAGCCCACCAACCATTAAATTTGCATCTCTTGTATCATTGTGTGAATTTTGTTCAACCCATATTGATGGATTAACCTCTGGGTCCACCGAATGCAAGGAGGGTGACTCCTTAACTTGGGAAGATTTAGGCAACAAATCTAGCATCTTTGTAGTGGGCTCCAAAAGAGCATCCACAATGTATTGATGTGAATGAGCCCCATACCTCCAAGAACCTTGATAATCAACTTTAGGCCTGGGCTTAGGACAATCATTGGTTGTGTGGCTTGTTTCAAATAATCTTTGACAATGAAACCTGGTAGACCTTTATAGTCAAGAGATTGTGACCAGTAGTGGCCATTCACCTTCAATATGATATCAACTAGGATATCAAAATCTGGTAAGGCCAAATTTGTTAATTGTTGCTTGGGTAAAAACTCGAAGCTATCCTCAACACTTGCTAAAGTTATGGCTAACAACAAGAGCTATAGGTTGAGGAAGTCCTTCATGGATGAAATTGGGAATAAAATTCATAATGGAAAAGAGAGTGGAAAAGTAGAATTTGATGAAACTCTTGCAAAGTTTAGGTTAATGACTGATGCTTTGTTCATTGTTATGATGGGAAAGATTTTAAATAGTTATCCTAGAATAAAGGATTTTACTGTGATTTTGAGAGCATCTTCTAAACAACAGGTTGTCTTAGATCAAATAAATGAAACAAATAATGTGAAACAACCAACAATTTTGAATTTGAAACAATGGTATATAGACAACTATTTAGCCTACTATTATGCTACAACAATTAACTACAGGTTAAAACATTATCCATATCAACATAAAATAGTAGATGCAGTTCACCTCAAACTCTACTATGGTAATTTCTTTGTAAGGAAGTTTGCACTCCATGAACATTCTCTATGTACATCAATATGTTGGTTATTATCTCGATCTCCTTTGTGATCAAAAGAATAGTGAAGTTCATTGCATAACTCATGACCATTTTGTAGTGCTACGATCTAGTGCTCTTTTACTTCTTACTCACTATGTTTTCAATCACCATGTGCAAATGACCTAGAGGACAAATCTTTGTCACCATTTGATAGTAACTTTTATTTTTTTTGGACTATTTGTTATGATTCAATCACTGTTTGACAATGTTCTTCCTTTCTCAGTCCTATAGGATAGAGGACAATTCACAATTTGCAACTTTCTAACAATGGTAAATAGATATAGTAATGATATTTAAAATTTTAGAAGTGGATTTTTTTTAATTTCTAAGGCCTATTAATCATATTTATAACTTAAAATTATTTAAGCTATTTGAATAGTTGAACTTCATATTATAGATCTTTAAAGTACAATAGAATCGGGTACTTAACATGATTACAAAGAAGTTGAATGAAAATTAGTAAATTACTGCTGATTTAGCTTTTCCTTTTGCATGTTTATAGGGTTATTTCTTCTAGCATTTGTTAGGCCTATTTTAGATTCTATGGAAACAACAAAGGCAGTTCCACATCCAGGTCTAAATGAGGTGATGACCCATCCTTCTATGATGAAGTTTGAAGGATACACCTAAGAATAGATCCAAAAATAGTAGATTTTTCAATCTTTAGATCTTTGAGATCGTTGTAGATTTGATTTGATTTTTTTACAGTTGGATAGATCTAAAAGATTGTTCCTTGAAAATGATGTAAATGAAAATGTTATTTGTTCAGAATAATCTAAGAGTAGTATTTTTCACTTGCACAATTTTTTTTTGTATACCTTAAGATAACTATTAAAATTATCATTTTGTTAATCGTAATATTTCATTGTATATTTATATATTGTTAGATTGAATTGGATAGTTAATGTATGTTTAAAAAAAAATCAACATAATATACTTTCCATGTACTTTTATTCATCACTTGTAAATCTAAATTTTTGTTACTTTTTGTGATCATAAAAAATAGCTTATCTATGAAATATTTTCATGCATGTTTGAGATCTCTACAAGGTGATGAGAAAGGCCCTAGGGTTTTGAGTATCCTTATTGTTTTGATGGTAATATTGTCAATAAGTTCTCTCCTTGCCCAAATATAGTCACCAGAGAAACTGCCATGATGCTCTTGACTGTAAATTACTTTGTTCTCCCTACCTTCTCACTACAAGTCTGACTCTTCATCTCTATCAACTACCCTTCCATCTCAATGTCTTTTCATGCTCTTGCATCTATTCTCTTATGAATTTATTCTTATGACTCTGAAAGCTATCACTAGGTCTATTATGACTGTTAGGTCTTTGAGGGTATATGATTTTCTACTATGAACTCTTAGATTGTCATGCTTTTGATGACAATTCTCCAAGGATGTTTTCTCACTAACTTAACTCTCTATATATTCTCCATTATGTATTGAAAATTCATGGTTTCTAGTTAACTATTTACTAGTGTGACCATTGCCATGTTTCTTGGGATTGTCATCCCTATAGGATAGTTTCCTTATAGATCTAAATGTAATTTAAAAGGTGCCCATAAATATTGAAAAGTTTTATAAGACTGTTGTGTCAAGGTAGTAGATGGTCATGACAAGTTTCATAATACAACTATACCACAAGAGCCAAGAAGACACGATGCGGTGTAGCGGTAACATCACACATTACCACGAAGGTCGAACAATAAATGTGAGGGTATGGCAACAACTCAAATACTTCTCTTGTATCCTTGTAAGAGCCAAGAAGACATGGAGTGATGTAGCGGTAACATCCCACATTACTGCGAAGGCCAAGTAATAATGGTGTGGTGTAGTGGTAACATCTCACATTATCGCGAAGACCAAGCAATAATAGTGTGATGTAGCGGTAACATCCCACATCACCACAAGGATCATGTCAAAACGGTGTGGTATCATAGTTAAACTATAAAAAGAAATATCACATTTATTTGAGGCATTTTTTTGAAACAATTTTCTTTCCTTGTGTATATTGCTTCCACATTTTCATGTATGCCTTGCAAGGTACTTGTAACTACAACACACGACAAAAAAAACCTTGTTGTTATGCTTTGATGGATGTCCCTTCGTTATTACTAGATAGCTTATGTAGTGCACATTATTATAGTGTAAGCCTATTTTTCAGATTGTTTCATTTAGCATCACCAATATTCTCCACAAGAACATTGTCCCTATTTAAAATGATGGAAATGGTTCACATCTCAGAATAATTTCTCTTGCAACAATCTTGGAGATGAATTTAGATGCAGTGTGAAAATCAGAACATACTCAAAGGTTCTTAACAACTCTAATAGTTGTACCAGGGGTCATGTTTAACAAACCAAGTGCAATTGCTAACTTTTCACTATGGTGGTAGATAAATGATTCTTTTTTCTTCTATTCCACAACATTGATTAAAAGTCTTGAATTTGGAAATACCTTGTTGCCTTCATTTTCCAAGCCAATTTCTCCAATTTTGCATAGCTCTCCCATGTTTTTGGATGTGATCTATCTCCTACAAAAAGCATGTATTTATGCCTTCAATCCAGCGCATGCGAGGTATCTTTTAATTTCTCTATCTTTCATGCAGAATCTCCTTACTATTTGAACCTCATCACACACCCTTACTTCACATGGGTGTTTTAGAGAAGAACATAGGATTGACATTTTTGGGATTCTAAAAACGTAATAGGTATATCAATTTCCTTCTCAATGGTTGTCTTATTATGTGCAAATGATGATTGATGTGTATTTATGTGTTTTATGTTTAAATCCTCAAATATCAGTCAATTAAAATGACTAAATATACTACTAATTGACGTCAATTAATAATTAAATTAACTAAATATACTACCAATTAATAAAATCATTGAATAGTGAAGAAAAAGCGACTAAATAAGTAGTTAACAATTCAATCAATTTACTAAATATATCATTAAATAAAAAATGACTAAATAAGAGTGACTAGATTGCAACAATGTTGACTAAATCCAAAACTAAATAGAGGTGACCAGTTAAATTTATCAATGAATAAAAAATGACTAAATAAGTTACCAAATTACAACAATCAATGACTAAATCAATGACTAAACATATCAGTGGAAAAAAGTGACTAAATAAGTGACTAGATCACAACAATGAATGACTAAATCGATGACTAAATATACTACCAAATCGATCAATCAAAACAACCAATAAATGACTAAAAATGGTTTAGTCATCAATCTGGTTGCATTATATATGACTAGCAATAAACTACTAGTGGTCATGTGACCAACTATAGTCATTTATAAGCAATTTTAGAGTAGTTTTTCAGTCATTTATTGTTGTTGATACTACAGATGTTTGGTTTTGAATTTGTAGGGATAGGGTCCCCTTTGTGATCTCATCGGCATGTTTAGGCCTTCATTCACAACACCCACTTTAAAGGTGTGGCCCTCCCATAGCCACTTTACCAATCAAAAAAAATATATTAATAGTAGTTTAAAAATATATAATGCATTTTACTCTATTTTTCAATATTTGATATCTATTTTTTAATTTTTGAAAACTACTTATTACATATCTTTCTCTCTCCCTCTCTCCCTCCATCTCTCCTACTCTATATCTCTATTTCTCTTTCTATCTCCCTCTCACTCATATCTCTATCTCTTACCATATATATCTTTCGCTATCTATATCTTCCTAACTATCTCCATATCTCTCTATCTCTTTCTCTATCTCTCCCTATCCCTCCCTATCTCTCTATATAACCCTCTCTCTCTAATGGGGGATTTTTCCTTTACCTACCACTTTAAGTGCAAATTCAAAATAGAATGTCTACTTGCAGGGTGTGCCTTCATACATGCAAACATTGATGGAGGATTTGGCCCTTACCTACCATTTCAAGTCTAATTTTTTGCATAAGTATGTATGCATTTGCTTTTTAGATTGTGAAAAGATCCTTATAGTGAAGGTTGTGATAATTTCTAGCTTAGCAAGGGTTTTCTAACTTTTTTGAGGTCTACAGTTGTGGCAAAAAAGTAAGTGGTTTTATCTTTCCTGTGGATTTTACTACATCTAGAAAGGGTTGGTTTTGGTCTGATAAGGAGGAATTTTAAGGATTGAAGTATAATTAATCCTTAGACAATTTGAATTGAGTCTAAAATTTAAAGAATTGTAAAAAAACTTGAGGTCCTAATTTTGCAATCAAAAGCCCTAATCCTAGAAACCATGGCCAAAAAGTCAAGAGGGGTTAAGCGGGGTTTGGGTGCGGAAGTAATGGCTCAGTTGTCAGGATCATCAAAGAGACCAAGAATTAATCAAGATTCTAGGATATTAGTTGATTGGGTAATTGATAAAAATGATTATTGCAGAGATGCCATAATTCCTATTCATTGCTATACCCTATTCAAGTATTGCTTTAAAAAAAATTTGGACTCGACATATCAATTTGTAATATTTGGAGATTGGGAGTTGGAAGACTAGTTGCCCAAAAAATTTCATCAATTTTGAATTAATCAAAGTTGTGGCTAGGGCTTATAATCTAGAAAAGGGGCTATATTCAGTGGGAAATATATTTCTCTAGAAACCCTTGGTAGAAATTATATGTGTGAGGACTTCAATCTTGACATAAATGCTCATCTCCCAATTAACCTAGGAGCATTAACCAGAGAATACCAGATATTAAGGGATAACTATAGGGTGAAGTGGTTTCCCATTTTCAAGCTTAGAGGTAGTGGCTATCTAGAGTCGGGATGTGAATAAACGATATGACTATGCAACCTTCATTTCAAATGGGATCCATAAGGCCCTATGTTCCATTAAAGAGAATGAGAATATTTACCACTTTAAGTGGTATTATCTACTATGCCAATTCTACTCTATAGTGGAAGGAAGATTTGGTCTCCTCATTAGCAAATAAGATCCTATGATACTCATAAGATGTTACTCTATAAAATAATGGAAATACATCTAAGATAGTAACTGCGATACATAAAATTACAACTAAAAGGTGGAAAATTATTTGCTTCTTCTAGGGTTTTGGACCTAGAATGACAATCTCACTAACTTTCACTCAAGAACAAAACCTTGAGATCTCAATGCAAAGGAGAAAGAGATCTTGCAAGAGGGTTGTTTTAAGGGTTGAATAGAAACTAATAAGGGGTTCACCACCAAGTAAAAACTTGGAAAGATAAATGAAATGCAAGTTGTAACACTAAACCCTAATTCAATGTAAACCTTCACTAAATGACCTAGAAATGCAAATGAAACAACACAGAAAACTACAGAAAGGAATATGTGCACCTGGAAATCTAGATGGCTAGAAGGAGGTCTGAAACACTGAAAAATCTAATTTTAATGTTGAGTGGGACTCATTCGCCAAGCTAGGTGAATCAATCCAAATTATGGGTTTATGTGCAAGAACAAGAATCTGCCAAATGAGTACCTGAATATGCAAAAATCTAATTTTTTACTGAAACTGGGACTCATTCACCAAAAGTGGCAAATCAGTCTAGTTAGGGTTTTCTAAAGCTTCAAAGTTTTATCCTGTTGTTCTCTATTTGCTTTATCCTTCTTGATTGAGTTCTGGATCATCCAAAACCCTAATTTGCAACCTATAGTGTTCTCTAATGCTCTCTAATGCTTGATGACAACTTTGACAACTTTGAATGACTTGGAAATTTTTCTCGAATCTTGCTCCTTAGGAAATATGCAACCTAGACTTGCAAATCACACTCAAAGGAGAGGGGAAAATTTTGTTGGTTAGTGGATAGGGGTTTTCCTTGGTCAAACCCCATTTTGGTAATCAAACCTTGAAATAGAATGAAATAGGAGTGGAGAATGATGAATGAAAAAAAAAAGATGTTGCAACTCACCAAACCCTAGCAATAAGGTATTGCAAACATGTGTGAGATGGCTCCAATGGATGTAGATAGATTGACTCTTTCTTGAAGATAATAGATCTTGAATGAAATGCTTGCTTGAATCATAAACCCTGCATCATAATTGTTAGCTCCAAGAAAAACATGATGCATGAAATCTTTGACATGATGATTGATGCTTAAATGCTACTCTAAAATGCTTGATAATTTTCCCTTGAAGACGCTTGAATTCCCTTGTGAACTCAAACTTTCTATTAGAATGCTCATTCAACTTGCTAGGTGAAAAATGAATGAAAGAAACGTGTATTTATACTTAATAATCCAAGAATTCCCAAAATTACAACACTACAAACTGGCATCAGATCTAGGAGAATAAAATCCCACCAAAAAAATGAATTAATTTTGATTTTGGGCCAAACGAGACTCATTTTCCAAAGGTGGCGAATGAGTCCCATTAGGCATAACTTTTGGGACCATTTTTAAAAATGCTTAGAAAGGTGAGAAACTAGGTTTGGGACCCAAAAACTTAAGTGGTACTCATTCGCCTAAGGTGGCAAATGAGTCCCAAATCACTAAATCTAGACCATTCAAGCCTGAAACACTTGAATTATGATTGGGTAATGATTTGTGTCGGGATTATCCTCGAAAAGATGCAATAAATGAGGTTTGTGGATGCAAAATCGGGCCAATTAGAGCATAAGAAATCCCAATTATTAATGACAAGCCTAGAAAAGTGTGAAAGTGTGTTGCAACACTTTACAACACTTTAAAATAAGGCAAGATTAAGGTTAAAAAGAGATTTATTATGTTTAGTTAATTAATAAAACCTTAGAAAAGTGTGAAAGTGAGTTACAACACTTCATAACACTTTAAAAAGGTACCATTAAATTCATTAGTTCACAAGGGCCTAAGACCTAATGTGAATGTGTCAACCACATTACAACACTGAATCAAGGCATCATTAGGCTCAATTCTATAAAGAGGGCCCAAACAAGTGTGAAAATGTCCCTGACGACATTTTTTGACACTACAACAACATATTTGAAGAATTATTTATTAAAGAGATTTTGAGGAATTTGGGGTATTGATTTGATTGGGGTTTGTTAGAGGATGTTAGGAAATTTCTCAAGCCAAAGGATCTCTAGCCAAAATTAGGATTTGTTCATAATTGGGGTGATTGGTTCTTTTGTTCAGATGCCATAATGATAAGGGTTTATGGTTCCCTAATGACACCTCACATTTTTCCTAAGTATGTCCCAGATAGAATTTACTTTTTTTAAATCATTTGGTAGTTGAATGAGTTAGACAAGACTCATTTAAGGAACTACACAAAGCATGCAATATATCCATATACAATGGTTTTCTCATACTTTTAAGTCACTGCCAAATAAGGCTTGGAGTTACTTTTGAATAAGTTGATACCCTATAGGATGGGGGTAAATAAAGTGAGGAAGTGTGATCTTGATCATTTCATCCATTATGCTAGGATAAGGTACAAAAGTGTTGCATTTGTACATGAGTATGACCCAATCAAGGATCTAATCAAAAACAATCTCTTAGAATCATAAGCTACAAAGAGAAGGAAGCAATGGGTAAAAATACAAATTACATAAGAGAGGAGAAATATGTAGATCCTTCTTACAAATGTGCACATATAAAGATTAAGGACCCAATCCTTAGAATAATGACCATGCTAGATAATGAAACCAATTTATTAGCTAATGTTCCTTTGAAACTACCTTGGGTAAATAGACTTGGCCTATCCACAAAAGTGGGAGAGAAATCAAGCCCTCAAAAATTTTCACCATGTTGCAACATATTGCTCCCACAATAGAATCCCCGGTAAACTAACCTCTAGACCCTAATGAGTTTCTAGATTATTTAGATATGATACAGGTGATGTAACCCCCATCTAGGGTCATGGTTGAAACTCCCTTCAATAATAGAATTTTCATAAATTTTAAAACTAGTGGGAAAGTGGTGGATGGTGTCAAAGCCCGATGACAAATTCATCACCACCCAAGAATTCAAGGACTTCCTCCTAAAAAATAAGGGTGAAACTTTCAAGATGAAAATGGAGGAAGTTAAAACAAGAATAACAAAAGAAAATAAAGATGAAATTGTAGCAAAAATATGGTTAGAAGTAAATGTTGACATGGAAAACATGACCCTAGATAATGGGAGGGAAATTTTAAGGAAAATTGGATGTTTGTTGCTGCCAGTGTGGGATATATCATCTACAATTGCATTTGATATCATCAAAATTCATGAGGGAGATGACCTTGTATTGTCATTTGAAGAACAAGTTGATGCATTATGGTTTGGTTTAGGTTTCAATCCAAGGCATGGGACCTTGACAATTTTGTCTATTTTCCTTGAGACCAAAAAACCCCACTTAGTTATAAATGTTACCAATGAATTGATAATAAATTTAATTGTTAGAATATTGGGGGATACTAGTGCCCTTCAAGAAGAAAAATTAACTGTAAACATAGACATGTTCACATAAGCAACAATAAGGAAGTTGGAAGTAGACCTTTCCAAGGTAAATGCTTTAAATTTATAGATGTAGGAATAAGTTAATGTTGTCACAAGGTTTTTGTCATGTCCTCAAACTATGGTAGGAGATAAGGAAAGTCAAGAGAATACATCTATTACCTTAGAGTTAAGAAAATTGAAGAAGGAGCTTGTTGAGAGCAAAGAAGCAGAGAAAATGTCAAGGGTGGATACAATTTTTTTTTTTTAAGGTTGGTGATTTCCTATTTGATCGTAGGTTATCACACATTTTAGGCCATCTAGAGAATGCTTGGAATGGATACAATTAATTTTTTTCTACTCATACCATTCATGTCCCATTAAAGGCTGAACTCAAAAGCCTCTAATATACTTGGTCCCAAGGAAGTAGCTGATTGAAAGGGAAAAAATTTCAATGTTGATGCTCCTATTGAGTTAAGTATTATTTTGGAGAATTTAGATACTATTGAGGACAACATGGTTATGCATGAGAGTTTTCAACTTGCTATGGAGTATTCCTTGGAATTTTTTTATGATCTTGAGTATAGCATTATGTCTAAAATTTTGTCTTGTGATGGGGTGGTAGAGGATTATAAGGTGTGGAGGGTTGAATTTAGTAATAGTTTATCTCCCATCTTAGGTTCTATTTTTATAGAAGATAATATAGATATGGACAAGTTAAATTTTGCTATGGATAACTTGATAAAGTTGGAGGAAAGTGTTGTAAAGTTTTATGATGATGCAAATAAGTGGATCGAGAAGAAATATTCTTCTCATTTGAATTATGTTAGGATAATTCTTCCATCTCTTTAGCCTTCAAAAGATACATTTGTAGTATGGGTGGAGAAGTAAAATTGGAAAATCATGTTCCTCCCTCTTTGTCTCATCATGCAAGTCAGAGGATTATCTTATGCAATAAATTCTAAAATTGTTTTGTCTTCTATTTCAACATTGTACCTTTTATCCTTTTGCAAATAAATTGTACTAGTTATTAAGGTTTGATCCTTCAAACAAGTTGGAAAGTGAAAATGTGACATATGTCTAGGACTTTAAGCTTTTTGCTCCCTTAAATCTCTATAAAAGGGAATTTTGAGCCATTTTGAAAGGATCTTAGATATTTTTGTAAATAGAGGGTTTTGTCTTAGCCTGTTTTAGTCATGTCTAGGTTTTTCAGGGAAAGAAGGAAAATGCAAATGTGAAGTCAATGTAAAGTAGCATGCATTTTCAAAAGATATGAATACATTGTGAAATATTCAAAAGCAGTTGTATCCAATGCATAGGTTTTCCTCTTATGAATAAAATTGATCAAGGATCTTTTGATGTTCATCTTTGCATTTTGGTGCAACTGAATGTTTCTTGTATAACTTTTGCTAAAGTAATGGATTTCATTTCTATATCTAAAATAGTGAGAGTTATTAGATGTCCAATGATTGTTAAAAAGAATTGGATATGAATCTAAATGTAGATAACATTATTGTAAGATAGTAGTGTGTAGACTTTTATTGAATTTGTTCTCAATTTTTTGTTTAGAAAAAAATTGCATAATCTTTTAAATTTGTTTCCAAGGATTCAAGGCACTGATATAAGTAGAATGTTGGTTACAAGTCCAAGGTCATTCATGGTAGAGAATATTTGAACTATGTTTCTTTTAGTTTATTCTTTAAGATTTTTTTATGTTCTCAAAGCCATCAATGTGTAAGTCTCCAAGAATTTAGCCCACTTAGACATATTTCTATGCAATTATTGGCATATTTCATGAGAACATCTCTATTGAAACAATATCCTAGTATAAATTGAGTACCATTTCATTTGATATTGTTAAGGATCACTGTCCTATGTCTTGTAGAACCTGAAGTGTACAGGAGAGTAGTATAATAGTTATCTCTTGTTCATTGGTCAACTACTTGAAATATTTAAGCATAATAAATGACTACTCTTTAGATAGTTTCAAGAATTTAGTTGGAATTTAAAAATTGTAACCAACAGTGTGATTGCTAGTAATTTATATTACTCAAAAAAAGTGTGGGTGGTAGAAATACACTCCTTCAAAGTTTAGGCAAGATCAAGTTCATATTATAGATAAATATGTGTACATTACAATTATTCATCTAATCAATAATTTAATTCATATGAATTAAATAAATTAAATGATCTTTTATTATTTAATTAATTTAAGTAATCTATTATACATTAATTAAACATCCAAATTAATAAAATAAAATCCTTTTTCAGATCAAATATCCACAAATTAATTTAATAAAAAATCAAATCAAATAAAATATAATGATCAATTAATTAATAGCACAAAATGGTTAATAAATCTTTGAAAAAGGAAAAATAAAAAATGTAACCAATTAATTGTTGTAGAAAATAAATAAATAAAAGCAAACCAATTAACTGTTGGAAAAAATTAAAAAAATAAAATAAAAAATAATGTATATCAAGGAATGATTTAAATTTGCGATAAGAGTGCATGTATATCAACTAATTATTTAAATATATTTTTTCTACGATTATAGGTAAAAATTAACCATGACTTGTCCAATGGGCAACAACAAAGTTCACCACAACTGGAAAAATCATTATTAAATTAGCAATTTTCTTTTATGTTTGAGAGGGGCAACTCCCTCATATGATATGTTTTGAGATTTTAAGGGGTATTCTTTTAAAAAAAGAAAGAAAGGAAAATAATGTAAAACTAAATGAAAAAGAGAGAAAATCATAATTTGGTTTGTAGAAAGCCACAACTTTCAATTTTTTAGAAAATTATGAGAAGGGTTTTGATCAATACAAAGATAAACTCAAAGATTTATCTTTTGAAAATACTCATTTAAATTTGAGTGTGTTATTAGGGTTTGAATACAAGAACTTCATCTAGCATATGAAACATGTATTCTTGATAGATTTTTCAACACATATATTGGAAAAAAAACTATTTTATCTCAACCAAAATTTGCATAAGATAAATTAAAAATAACAAAATCCACCATCACATCCAACAAAAGAATCCATCTCTAAACCCAACATGGTGTGTGAACTTGTTAGTCCCACTTTCCATTGGCCCTAGGACATCTCCACATACTAGATGTCTAAGATGCATATTCCAAGGAGTTTGGAGTGCATAATGATTGTCTCATATAAAATTCTTATAAGAAATTTGAGCATGTTTGGGAAATTCCATTTTTTAATGGAAGGTAGGGGAGAGTATTCAATAGTCATGCACCCTAACTTCATGGCCCTCAAAATCCAACTTATTAATATTGAACGGCTCTAAAAAAATTATATCATCTTTCTCAGCTCTAAGTTGATTGCTTAAACCTAAGGGTTGAATTCGTCATCATCAATTTTGATGCTTTTTTTATGCAGTCATAAAAGGTGACAAAAAACCACTTTTCTAACCCCCCTATCCATCATAGTCAATTATCACACTAAGACCTTGATTGCACTTACACCAATAATTGAACATATTAATATTAATAATTAAATGAATATAAACTACACTTATTTCCTAAATATCCTAAAACTATATGAAATTTATCAGCATTTTAGGTCTATAAATTATTAATAAACTATGGACGAGCAAAACACTTTAAACATAACCCTACTAATTTATTCCTAATACATGTTCACAATTCAACCTAAAGTCTCAATATTTTTGAATGATACTACCGCCCAAGCTAGTTCATCGTTTGCTGCCCCCATGGTGCTTCATCCACCACACTTTAAAGATGTCATGTCCACAAGCAAGAGAGACGATGTGTATGTTGTCATGGAAGGGATGTTAATTAGAGTAAAGATTCTCCCTGTATCTCTATTGGGAAATTTCAGACATGTATGTGAATGAAACTTTAACATCCCCAAGAAACGCCAGAGATCGTACTTAAGCTCACGCAGCCATCCACAGTTAAAAGAAATTTCAAACTCTTCAAATGATAAAAAAATTCAAATCGAAATATATATTCAATTCAGCGGGATCTAATCATTACAAATATAGCCTCCTGGGCTTGGAAAATCGCTACAAAAAATGAAAGAATAAAAGAATTTGGTGAAACTTGGCGTATGTTGGTCTTTGAACTCAGTTGGATGCCTGGCGAGTACATTCAGCAGGAAAGCCCTGTGGAAACCTTTTACTGTCCGAACAGTAATCATAAATCATGTAGTTCTTGCGCACCCATTCAAGTTTCTGCTGCTCACTGGACTCCAATGCCTCTGCAGCGTACCATGAATTCACAGAGCAATCAGAGGAGGCAGAGCATGTCTCTGCTTTGAAATTTCCATACGAGGCGACAAAAGGGGATTTGCTCCAGTCGATCTTCACTGCACCGCCTCTCGTTGCCCAATCGTCTGCATTCCACAGGCTCGAATATATTCTCATCGCTTGATTCTTTGGATATGCCACTCCCAAATCCTCGCTGTTCTTGAACACTCTCACAGGAGTTCCATCCACAGAAAACCTGCAGAACATCATAAATACATATTATAACTACAATGATGATATTAAAACTACAAGGCCAGGCCAAAGAGGACACATTCACTGGTTGATTTGAAGTTGCAGGGACATTATTAACTTACATAATTTGTTGGGGATTCCAGAGCAGGGAATAAGTGTGGAAGTCTGCGGTGGGGTCGAACCAGAGGTAGAATTGTTGCTCGCGATTGCCTTTGCCTTGAGAGAAAACATTGGTGTGCATAATATAGGGATCTCCAGACAGATTTCCCAGAAACTCAAAGTCTATTTCATCGTGCGTATTCCCTTGTGATGAGAGCTGCGCCAGAGCATCACCATTTTATTAGACCAAGCTCAACTTCCCACTACTAACATGAGGACTAGAGAATGAATTGAAGGGACAGACTTACATAGTATGCAGTGACAGTACCAGCCGAGTTACCGGGCACCAGCTTGATTTGCATATCAATTTTGCCAAAGAGATATTCATTCTTGGATTGGAACCCTGAACCTGTTTTAATGCAGCAGAGGAAGAGATAAGCATAGTGTTAAAATCATATATATGCAGTTGCAGTAAGAAAATGAGATAAATACCTGAGGACTGATCGAGAGTGAGCTGCAATCGTTGGCCATTGTCGAGTACCTTAGCACGATCATTTCCCCATGTGATGTCGAAGTCATTGTAGAAATTTGCAGAAACAAGGTGGGAGAATGAGAGTGCAAGGCTTAAGAGGAGGACACATCGAATGAGGTCCATTGGAAACGGAAGGCAAGAATGTAGTGTGTAAGAGTATTGATAGAGGCAAGGATGTGGTGAATGGTGATTAGTGAGGAAAATGAAGGGTATTTATATATAGGCAGGGGCAGGGTAAGGGTCAGGTAAAGGAACGGAAAGTAGCAAGAAATTTCCTCTGGAGTTGCTAAATGGATGAGTTGGACCGCAGTTTGTATTTACAAGTAGACAAGGTTTTGGGTTTTATTGCACGCGGAATTCCAGCCAGAAGAGTGTAGTGTTGAGCAGGGCTACTTAGCTGTGTGCATTATGAAACAGCTGTTTGGAGGCTGCCTAAACTGCACTGTCTTGGATGTTGACGTCTCATCTTCCACAAACCGGTGTAGGGGGACCATCTTGTCTGCTCGGCCATGTATGCACCTTCGTCATTTTTCCAATGCCTCATCTCCTATTAAACCCACACGTAGATTGAGATCCGACAATCATTCGAACATTTCTCTCACTCTACTGTCTTGAAGACTACCTTGGGTTGATCTAGTGCATCTTAGGGAAGTGAGAGATTTAGGAAAGTTATGTAGAAAACCGACCATTTTATGTTGGTGATGAAACCATTAGTTCTAGTAGGGGCAATTTTGTAACCGCTAGTTTGATGAAAGTGGAGATTTTGTACAATTCGTCTTATTGGGCAGAACAAT